>PVIW01004083.1:0-67153 GCA_004026585.1 Noctilio leporinus | reverse complement strand
TCAGGTGGAGCCGAGACCTGAATGCTGCAGCTGCTGCGATAGATGCCTGGGGGCTGCCAGCGCACAGAGCCATCGGAAGCTACCACAACGTTAACGTCCAGAGCAACGCCAAAATTTCCGTCGTTGCTGCAGGGAAGGAATCTTCTCATCAGAGATCAGGCCCCGACTTCTGGATGCCCCGCCCTTCCAGAGGCCTCGCCCACCCCGAATCTTGGAAAGATCCTACTTGTTCAGTAGCACTATATCTGGTAGCCACACGGATTGGGCCTTGATGCCGATTAAATCGATGTCCTCGTGCTCCGCAGGATCCCAGCTGAGCCTGTAGTCAGTCCATTCCTAGGGAAGCAGAGGCTAAAGGGACTTGATAGGGGCTGGAGCCTGGAAGAAAACTTGTAATAACCGAAGGAAACGGGCAGTGAGTGCAAGGATGGGGAGCGGCGCAGGCTTGGGCTGTGATTCTGGAGACCCGGGATTCTGATTTCGGCTTCACCTGCATTCGTTCAGACTGCATCAGCTAATTTCCCCTTCCCTCGCACAGGTCCCAGTTTTTAGTCTATAACAAGGAGGACGCTGCACTAGCTATCCTCTAAAACAGTGGTCTTCAAACTGCATTTTGGGACCCCTTTACTGTCTCAGGAATCAACTTAGGGTGCCCCAAGGCAGTGTTTTAAAAAATTAGGATGAACAAATGCATGAAGTGCAACTACCGTAGTAAAGATAGGTAATGTCTTCTGAAGCTTCTGTTTCAGTTATAAACGTGATTTTGAGTTCGTGATGCAAACGTATTTTTGACTGGGCCGGACATTCGAGGAAATTGTAAAGATAGCAAGACACCCTCTCCCATCCCGTAGGGGTCTCCGTACCAGATCTAAGAACACCTTTGTGCTCATCTCCTCATCCTTCTCGTTCTAGAACGGAAAAGTTTAAAAGGTAGAAGTTATGTAATTGGAGAGAAATGAGGGGGTTCGACGGGTCAAGCTCTCCCTGAGAACCCCGCTTTTTCTGAGTCCCACCCTGTTGGGTCCAAGACCCCGCTCTACCTCCGAAACTTCCTGCGGTCTAAGGTGTCAGCCAATTCCTCTGTAAGTCCGGCCCCAGGCGGCTCCACCCACAGCTCATAATTCACCCAACCCTGAATCTCCTCCCTTTGCCATTGATTGACGCTGTCTGGTACCAAGCTCCGCCCCAGCCTGTGACCCCGCTTTCCCGTCAGTCCATCGGGTCCAGTTCCACTTCAAGATCCGTTCACAGGAAAGTTCATCACCCTATCCGGCTCTACCCCTGGCCTGTCCAGCAGCCTCGCCGATTTCGACCCAGGGTCTGTTAACCGCCGGCCCATCTCTCAGCCTCCACCCGCCCCAGCCGTCCCTTCCTCTGGCTCCTTCAAAGCCACGCCCCCAAATTAACCAGCGAGCCTGACCTCGACCGCCCGCGTGCGCCCTCACCAGGCTGATGAGTTGCGCCAGTCTGAGACCAATGCTGACCGTGACGCGATCTCCCACCTCCCGCGCCGGCCTCACTGAGCTATCATAGCCCGAGAAAAGTTTCTCCCGTAGCCGGCCTTCCGCCTCCGAGCCGCGGGTGCCTGGAGGAGAGCACTAAGGGAAGTCATGGTGCCAGGCCACGACCTCTGGTCCTGTCACTGCCCCTTTGAGGCCCAGCTTTACCTGGGGCGAGCGACGCCCCCAGCGCCCCCAGCAACAGCAGCAGCAGCGCCCCTGGGGTCATAGCCCGGCCGCTTTCAGTGAGTTCGCTCAGTGAACGGCCAGAACAGCCAATGCAGGGGAAGTGACGAGGCGCCCAAGAATGTGCACCTGTTGTTGGGGGGCAGCCGCTCCGCCCCTGGGGCTTGGTCCCGCCCCGAACAACTGCCAATACTGGCCACTCACAGATGACAGACAAGACATCAGTTGTACAACTCTTCTTTAATTGAGAATCCATGGAGTGGAAACCGGGTACCCTAGGAGCAGAGCAGGGGATGAGTGGAGCCTGGGTGGGGTCTGGTGTGGGTGACAGAAGTATCAACTGCTCTTGCGACAAGCTAGAAGTAGAAAGAGCCTGAGGAAAAGTGACCTGCCTCCAAATCCTGAGCCCCTCCCTTTAGTGTCTCCTCAGTCTATCTTGCCCAAGTCTGAGGTTACTCAGTCTACCTCCTAGTTCCTGATCTTTTCCAAGCCTGCCCCTAGCTCTCCACATTTTTTCAGAAAAATTTAGTCAGGCCCTTTTTGGGTACCTAAAACACAGCTGAGGTTGTAAGCTGTAAAGTAAAGCAAGATCTATTCAGTTAGAAGCTCTGGGGGGTATATGAAGTCTGACCTAGGGGAGAGTGGTGGGACTTATTACCGAATTGGGGTCTCCTCAATAGGGGTGCCAAGGCTATGTCATATTTGTCTTTTTTATCCTAGACCCAATACCCTAAAAACCTCAGCTTTAAAGGGGATCTGGAAGGAATTCCTGCTGAGGTAGCTAAATGTTCATGTCCCCCCAACCCAGGCACAGATCCAATTTTGTCATGGTTTTGGCCCCTCCCCCATCCTAGCTTCCCCATGATGAGCCAAGGATTCTTTTAAAACTTCTCTGCTCTTCATCAGGCTTTATTTCCCTGAACCCCAGCTGAGTTGCATGAACTAGAAACTGCATGTAAAAATAAGGTTAGCATTCTATAGGAAAAATACAATTTTTAGAAAATTATTTAGAAAAAACAAGAAGTAGTTTTTAATTCATCCAGGAGTTAGTTCTTTATGAATCATAGCTGGGTCCTTTCCAGAGTTCATCCTTAATAGGTATCACTAGAGAAGGTGGGAGAATGGGTCTAGAACTTACTCTAGAGCAATATATGGCTATATAGGCTTCTGTTCCATCCTGGAGGGAAGGGTGGAGAGTCATTGTCTATATCCTAGAGCTGAGATTCAGAAGGAAGTATGGCTCCATACATATCTAGAACCACCATGCTCTAGAATTGGATGTCTTTGGGATTAAAAAAAAAAAAAAAGTTAAATCTGTGTGATGAGACTGACCCCAGATCCAGCCAAAGCCAAGAGCTGGATAGGGCTCAAATCCAGCCTCTCTGTACTTGGAAACCAAGGGGTCTATTTGTGTCAAGAAAGGCTGATGGATCCAGAACAGAACCTGGCAGCATGCCTACATTCCAGCACAGAGCATTAGTGCAGAAATGGCCCTGGCTGGGGTGTATGGTGTTCTAGAACAAGGCAAAAGGTGGAGTAGGGAAAGAAAACTAATCCTGAGCTTCAGTAGATGTGTAAGTCTATGGCTCAGTGGCAATGAAATGGGCTCCAGAAACTGGTTGAGCCTGGGGTGGGGAGTATTTGTGTCCTGGTTCTGTCAGTTTGGAAACCCCCAGCGCCAACTTGGGAAAAGGCTTTGGAGGTATGTAAATGTGGAAGAAAAGAATTGATCTGCCAGGACTAGTTTCAAACATCCACCTCTATGACCCCCTCCTGGGTCCAAGAATATAAGGGTTTCAGCAGTTCCTAGGCTCCCACAGGGTAGAGCACCTGGTGGGACCTGGCTGCTCAGGGCATGAGTACGGCAGCTGGGGCGAGAGCATAGCCAGGAGCAGGGCTGGGAGACAGGCTGCAGTGGTGGCTAAATCAGTGCAAGTGCAGTAGTCCCCAGTCCAAGGTCTACATTTCAGGGGGCAGGGGGACTGGAAGGGGAGGTCTCAGGGACACTGTGGAGAGAAGGCTCCCGGTACATGGCCACTGTGAAGAGAGAGAGGGGCAGGAAGGAGAGTTAGGCACACAGAGACCTAGGCAGAATCAGAGCTCTGAAAGGGCTCCTTTTTCCTACACTCATCCTCTGGGAACCCCAACTCATAGGAAGATAACTCCCCAAACCCCCAAAGGCCAAAGCCTTCCTGGCTTGATCCATCATAACAAGTGTCCTCTTAACACTTGTGGCCCCTAAGCTGTGTGTCACTTAAATGTCCATGTTGAGGTCAGTACCCTCCCATGTGGCCCCCATTTTCTTCAGTCCATACTCACCCTCCAGGAGCTTGGGCACAAAGTGAGCAGCTGCCTTGGTCTTCTTAACCCGATTTCCCTTCATGACTCGGCCCTCCTTGTCCAAGCCTAGGTACCAGGCCCGGCCAGAACGGCGCTGACGGTAGAGAGCAGAGGCGTACAGGACATAGTAATTCTCAAAGACACACTCCTTAAAGCGACACTCAGCTGTGAAATGTTGCTGAGGAGACAAAGACCCAGGAAGGCACACACAAAGAGACAAATAGACACATCACTGGATGGAAGGGAGCCCTGAGAAGACTAAGCCAGGACATAATCCAAACATTTTTAGGCTGGGAGGCCAACTTCTGAATCTATGCAGGAAATAGGATAAAGGGAAGAAAGGAAGAGTCTAGTAGGTCACTGAGAGCTAGGAACTACACTTCAAGGGGCTTGGAAGAAGAAGATACCTATTTGTTCTGACTGGTATGGCTCAGTGGGTTGAGCATTGTATTGCAAATGGAAAGGTTTCTGGTTTAATTATTATTGGTCAGGGCACATGCCTGGGTTGCAGACCAGGTTCCCAATTGGGGGTGTTTAAGAGACAGCCAACTAAAAAAATATTTTTTAATTAAAAAAAATTCTTTAAAGCTCTGGCTCAGTGGATAGGTGCCAGCCTATGAACCCAAATGTCGTTGGTTCGATTGGCAGCCAGGTCACATAACCAGGTTGCAAACCAGATCTCAAGCCAGGTCCATAGCTGGAGGCAGATGAAAGGCAACCCATACATTGATGCTTCTCTTCCTCTTTGCCTCCCTCCCTTCCCCTCTCTCTAAAAATAATACATTCAAAAGAGAGAGAGAAGGCCCTGGCTGGTGGCTCAGTGGATAAAGCGCCAGCCTATAGACCCAAAGGTTGCTGGTTTGATTCCCCAGTCAGGGCACATAACCAGGTTGCAAGCCAGGTCTCCAGCTAGGTCTGTAGCTGGAGGCAGGTGAAAGGCAACCATACATTGAAAGAGAGAGAGAGAGAGAGATGGAGAGAGAGAGAACTAACTAATGTTTCTCTCCCTCTCTTCCTCCCTCCCTTCCCCTCTCTCTAAAAATAAATAAGTAAAATCTTTTGAAGAAGAATTCTTCTTCTTGAAGAATTCTTGAAGAAGAAACCTTCAATCTACTCTATTCCCAACCTTTCATCATCCCCTATCCTCAATGACTCTGGGGAAGTGAGAAATAATGAAGTCTGGAGGTGGTAGGATGAGAAACATGGGCCCTACAAGACAGAAAGAATTGGATATTCAAAAACCCTGGGGGCATCTGGAGAACTGTGTGAGAGCAGAATGAAAGGGACCCTAGAGGAGGTGCTCTGGAGTGGACAATGATGACAGAACATCAGGGAGAGCTGGAGTGAGAGGAAGCCCTGAACTGTAAAATATCTGTAGTTGGAAAAGTTGCAGTTGGGGAATCTCCAAACCCCAAGCCACACAGCCTCATTCTCTCACCGAGCTGTAGAGAAGCCCCTCCGCATTCATGGCCATGTAGTGACCCAGCTTGGCACTCTGGATAGTGACTACACGGAGTCCCACGGGGATCAGATTGAAGTGGGCTGGGGATAGAGAGGGGGGGCATCAGTACCCCAGGCTTTGAAATCCTCTCTGAGCTCCCCCCATCCCAGCTTCACTTCCTCTCTTGGAAGTCAGAGGCAGATCCAAAACAACAGAACCTAAAGCAGGAATTGTCCTAGTCTCCTAGCCCCAGTATCCCGCTTCCCACCCAGGGGCCAGCTTCCCCTCTCACTGAAAGAACTGGTGTCTTCTGAGGTGCCCTGGATGCTCCCATCGGGATTTGCCTGGAGGTAGAAACCCTGGCGGCAGAACAGTTTGGTGACGATGCCTTTGAGTTGAGGCTCTAGAGGAAGAGATATTAATCTTTGAAAATGACATCTCTGTTTCCAGAAGCATTTCTACACTTGGTGGGATGAGAGGGAAGAAAGGAGAATGGAGGGAAGGAACAGGGCCCAAACTTTCTCATCCTCCAAGAAAGCTTTCCCACTTCTTGATTCCTGAGGACGCTGAGGTGTGGATCCCTTCTGCTTCCTCTAACCACCAGCTTTCAGTTTAATTTATTGAAATTTATTTAAATAGTTTAATTCCTACTCTAAAGCTTAACCAGAAAAGGGCAGGGGTAGGCACGGAGAGGGGAAGAAGAATGGAAGAGATACATCAAAAGGCAGAGAGAGACAGGCAAGGTTGCTGAAGGGGCGGTGTGTTTGTGAATTTGGGGGGCAGCAAGGTGACCACAAGGTAGGAACGCCCCCTCCAGAGTAGGGTTAGGACTGGGCCTGACGCTGACTCAGCACCTGCTGCTGCAGCTGTCCTTTGCTTGGCGCCGGCCTCGGCTTGGCCCAGCGCCAGGCAGCCTGACACTGACCCATCTGTCTGTATCCGTCAGTCTGCTGGCTCGGGGGTCCAGGCGTCTCTGAGGCTCAGCCTTTCCCCTTTAGCCAGGTAACCCGCTTTGGGTGGGGACATTTGGTACCAACTAAGGAAATGGGAGGGGCGGAGGAGGTGCTGAGGCAGGCTGAGTCACGTGTGGCCCGGGTCCCACTACTCAAAGGGTGGGCTGCGGACCGTACCACTGTGGCGGACTGGCGGCGGCGGCGGGGTGGGCTCGAGGGGGCTAACGTAGGGCAGCTGGGAGCAGAGAAGAGCGGGGCCAGAGGGATTCCCTGGCTGTGGTATCTGGACGGCGACACACGCTAACCCTCAAAACTCTCCTTGCTGGTCGGTTGCTCTCAGCCGACTTCCATGTACCCCTTTGTAAGTGGTACGACCCCCAGGTTAGGCGCTGGTTTTCCACTAGCCTTGTCCTAGGAGTTCCTCGCGGCAGAGGGTCCCCTGAGCTTGTGGGACCCGATTTCGGAGTAGCGTGGAGGGTACTGGGGGATGGATACTTGGTTCCTCTCTTGAAGCTCAGGTTACGGGAAGAGGGCGCATAAGAGGGGGCGAGCTGGCGAGGTAGCTGCAAGGACACCCAGGGGAGAGCTGGGGAAATTGGCGCCAAGCCAGGCAGGATCGGCCAGGAGGAACCCAGCCAAGGCGTGGAGCAGGGGGAGAACCGGGGGAGGGGGACGGGGCTGCCGGGAGCCGCAGAAACCCTAGGGGTGACCCAGGCTTCCGGAACCCCCAGGCCCCCGGGCTCTAGTTGGAAAGAATCGAGAGAGACAGCACGTAGGCGAAGAGCGGTGGGGATGGGGTTTCTGGGGTGGGGGTGGGAGCAAGCAAGAGCTGCGAGGCTTGTGGAGCCAGACAACCCCTCAAACCTTCTCCTTGCCCTCGAAAGCAAGGAGACTCGGGATTATGAGCAAAGGAGAAGGGAAACCGAGGCACAAATTGTTGGAGACTTTTTGCCTTGGCCCACCCCCTTTTCACTTTCCGGGAGCCTCCCCCAGTTGGACCTCATTCTTCAGAGCCCCTCAACTCAACCTCCCGGGCAGAGAGACCCTAGTTCCGGAGACCCCGCCTCAGCCACTCACCCGGGCCGCGGTCGGGCCGTCCGGGCCGCCCCCCGCACAGTCGCACCTTGGACAGCAGGATGAGGAGCTGTTTCTGGCAAAGGGACTTGGTGCCGCGGGGACACACGCGCCGCTGCGCCGACACCGGCCGGCTGCCCCCAGGCTCGCGGACCTCCCGTTTCTGCCGGATCAAGCTACTGGCCAGCGCCGCCATGGCACCCCGGGAGGAGACACCCCAAACCAGCAGACGCTGGGAGCGTGCTGGACTCCCCCAGAGAAGCCCGCTCACCACCAGGGCCAGCTCTTGACGCTCATACTGGACTAACCGCCCCACCCACAGGACCTTAGGATAAGCCTCAGCCCCTTTCTCCAGCCGTCACCCCAGCTCCCACCTCTGAGCCACTCTGCTAGCTTCACTGAACCCAGCAACCTATGTATTTCTCAGTTAACCCCACCCTCAACTTTTGACCCCTACTGAAAACCACCCCCTCCCCTGCTCTTCAGTATCCCTGCCCCCACTTCCCCTATCCCAAAGTCAAAATCCTTTAAATTTTCAGTATATGGTTCCAAAATTACCAAGTACTCTTTCACCCTATTTTGGGGGCCTCCGTACTCCTGCAAAATCCACTCTAAAGAGTGTGGGACCTTAGCTTTGAGGACATTAGCTCACCCCACCCCTACCGGGGCACTGCCAATGTCAAAGAAGAACCCCACCTTGGTGTCTTTGCCACCCTCTAAGTAGAGGATCCCCCACTTTTTTCACAGAAATTCCTCCAAACTGTCTCAGTATCCAGGCTGTCCTTGTTCAGGGAGAAAGGGTTCTCGGACTCTGTCTCTGGACAATAGTTTGTTTTTTTCACCAAGTCACCCTCATTTCTAGTGGCACAGGGATCCAGTTGCTAAGCCCCTTTCCTCACCTTGTTACCCTATACTCTTTGAAGTCACCTCCAAATCCACCCTTCCTGGTGGATACACCAGGTGGTTGTCTGGAGGACCCTCTGTCACCTCGAAATAAGGAGCATCAGTTGCTGTTGTTTCCCACCCCCCCGTGGCTGTCCCTTAATTTCCTTGAGGACAGCTGGTACTATTTAGATCCTACGCCCTCCGCTCCAACCAGCCTCACAAGAGAAGAGTGCACCCATGTTGTCACCAGTTCCCAAACGTGAACAGGCCCCCTAGAAGTCAGTGCATCAGAGATTTCCAAGACGGATTCCTCCTCCTCCCTGGGACTACCTATAGCAACCCCTCTTCCCCGACGCCCCTCAACCTGTCCTCTCTTGGTGATCCCGCGACGGGTGCTGGCCCGGGTTCCAGACTCCTCCCTCCCTGTTCCCCGCAAACGGAGCTTCCCTCTTCGCCTGGCTAGGCGCCCAGGCCCCCCTAAGAGTGAGGGTATCTTCACAGATCGCTCTCCTCCGGTAAAGTCAGAGCATTGGGCCTGGCAGCTGGACCAAGTGCTGCGGCGGCGGCGGCGGCGGCGGCGGCGGCGGCGAAGGCAGCGCCAGTGGGAAGCTGAGGCGGCGGCGGCAACAGCAGCTCCCCCTTCTGAGAGCGCCGGCCCGGGGGCGGGGCAGGGGGCGGAGACGCCAGGAAAAGGGGGATGAAGCTGGGTGGGCGGAACCCCGGGGTTCCTCGGAGACAGAGCGTGGGGACAGTCTCAGAGGCAAGCGGGGCCGAGGCAAGGCCGCAGGTCTCCGGGTTCAGAGGAGGGACAAGTGTGTCTCCACTTCATGTAACCATGGATAGGTGGAGAGGTTGAGCTTCAGATAACTGGAACCGGTGGATACCCCCAGACTGGGGAGAGACCTTACTTGCTCCGGATGAAGGACAGAACTGAAGGAGTAGGGGTAATAACTGAAGAGATTGGGGGAGGGGGTTAAAATCTATCCAGGGGCGGAATGCGACGTTCTTAATGTCTGATCTCCACACCTCCTTTCCACGTTTTGTCAGTAATTATATTCCCCCTCCCATCCCTATTGACTTCTGAGAGAAAAGACTAGAAGAACTGGGAGACGATGGTTACCAGAGGCTGTAACAGGGCATGAAGGCTGCTGGCCACAGAGAAGGCAGGATGGGACGACCTGTACCAGGGATGGGGTGGGGAGACGAGAGGAAGGATAAGGAGGAACCCGCGAGGACGTCTTCTAGAGTGGTATCTTTGGGCTCAAGGGTGCTAAGTGAGAGGCGAGTAATTCCCTCCACAACCCGCTAGCTAACAGAAGCACTTTATATGTTGGTAGGAGTAGTCAGTCTTGAATGGGCCCCGCCCCCCACGCCAGCTAAGCCGCCCCCCTTGCGCGCAGCTTTGGCCTCCTCCACCGTGGCGGACAGGGCCCGGGCAGGGTCCCCACGAAGCCGGGCCAACGCTGCAAGCAGCGCTGCGGCACCGTTCCCTGCCCAGAGCTTTCGGCCAGTCAGAAAATAATGGGGCAGCATCCCGGCTTCGAGCACACGGCCCAGCTCATCCAGCAGCCCCAGGCAGCAAGCACCTGTGTTCTCCGGCCGCGCCAAATAGAGCGCGGGCAGTCGTTCACAAGCCCAGTAGAGCAACGTCCGCAGAAGGTAGGGCGCCGCGGCCCGGGTCCCCGCCACCAGCGGGCGCAGCAGCGCCTGGGCAGCCGCGTGTGCTTGCAGCAATGGGGAGGGTATGAGCGCCTTGAGCTCCAGCTCCTGGCGGGCGAAGCACAGCTGCCAGCCGGAAGCGCCTGGCCGCTCTATGTCGCCGCCAGGCACCAGGTAGAAGGAGGACAATTCCGAGGTCAGCGGGCCGGCCCACGAATGGCTCCGGGCCCCCTCGGGCCAGCCAGCCACGGACACCACGGGGATCAGATCGAAAAGCAGGAGGCGGCGTGGGGGCCCCGGCGTAGCTAGGAGGATGGTTGTGAATCCCGCGTGGCGGGCTGCGTGGACCAAGCGCGGGGCACCCGGGACCGGGATCAGGGACTCTGCAACCTCAGCCAGCAAAGCAAAGAACCACGCAGCCACCTTGGCAGGACACAATGTAGGCCACGCCTCCAGAGCCTCAGAAGGCTTTGGAACTGAATGATCAGAGGCTGCTTTGGTGACGTCACCATTCAGCGTTGCAGGAAAGCCAAGATCGGTTACGTCTTGCCGAGGCGGCTCAGGCCCCGAGCCGTTACTAGGTGATTTTTCCAAAGATACGCGTAGCTGAAGCTCAGTGACGTAACCGTAATCGGGCGGTTGGTCCACCGAGCTTTTCTGGTCCTTGGGACTTTCCTCGCTTTCGGTTTGGTGGGTCGAATCACATCCTCCTGGGACTGTGGGTCCTAAGCAATCCTGCCATGCCTTTCGGACTGAGATTCCGTGCATCATTTCTGGGAGGCAGAGCCAGGCGTAACAGGATTCCGCGTCCAGTTGCAGCTCCTGCCCAGTGCCATCTAGAGAAAACACGGGCACCAGGAGAGTGAAGCCGGCGTCGTAGTGAGGTCCCCGAGCGTAGGGACCTAGAGGTGAAAGCCCCAGATCTACGGAGCCCTCGCGAATCCCTCCACGAAGCAGCAAGAGCTCTGTTTGGGGAGGAAAGCGGGGATCCCGGCGGTGAACAAGACCTAAGGGAAGAGAAGGGATTGTGAGAGCTTGACACGCCAGGGCGGGGCTGAGAGCAGGGAGTTTCTGATGGCAGGGAGGGTTACTTACCAAGTAAAGAGAAGACAAAGTCTTTGGCTTGGAGGAGGTCTCGTCCTGTCTTGGGCCCGTCACTCCAGCTCTCCTGCATACCCAGCTCCTGGATAAGCTGGGTTAGTTCCTGAAGCTGTGCTCCAGAGCAGAAGTCAATGTCCGTGAGGGGGCGAGCTGGGGCTGGGGGCGGCGGGCCCCACCAGGGGGCATTCCCCCAGACCGTGGAAGCCATAGGGCTCTATCGTTTTGGACAAGGGAAAACGCGGACGAGAGGAAGCCTAAACCGGCTGTTCCTTTGTGCTGAAAAGTCGCCCCCTTTCTCTCTTCCCGAGGCGGAGAAAATGCCCTTGACAAGTACGCCAATGGGTCTGCAGATAAAGGGTTGTAAGTTTAGTCTTGAAAACGAACAAATAAATGCCTCCTCTGTCCTTGCCCTTACCCTTTGTCATATTATGGTCCCCTCCCCATGGACCGTTTCACCTGAAAAGTAGCTGATGGGCCCCTCCTACGGAATGCAGTAGCCAGCCTCCTTCGCAGTCCCTTGTCTACCTCCCCTTGCCTCTTTTTTGGAAAAGGCTTACCGTCTGCGACTTCCTCTTAAGGGTAACTGCAAGAGCTGGGAAGAAAATGGATAGAACCATCCAACAGGTAACTTCTTCCTGCTGCCTTCAAGGCCACTCCCTGCTGTTACAGCCACGCCCCTTTCCTGAGGCTAGCGGAGTGGTTCCGACCCGGCCCCGCCTCTGTTAACACTGCCTAAGCTCTGCTCAGATCTCGCGCTACCCTAGGAGCTGCAGTTTTGTCTTCTGCGGGACCGGAGTGTTGAGGCTACGCCCCCATATCCTCTTCCTGTTCTTGTTAAGTACCTGGTTGAAGTTGTGGTTTATGGAGATAAACTGTTCTGTTTCTTTCCAAGCCCAGGTCAACCCCACACAAACATTCCTTGAGGTTGGAGCAACAGATAATAAGTGGATCTGAATAGCAAATAATAATGGAGGACATACCCTAGGGCCTGGGGAGAAACAGGGTCCTCTACATCCTATGTGAGTAGAGGAGCCCTGGTCATTTAAACCTAGAAGGGTTCTTCCGCGCAATTATAACTTCGTTTTGGAGATGAGACTGCAGCCCAGAAAGTCTGTACATGACTTGTCCAAGGTTAGAGCTGAGCCAGAGAGGTACTAGAAAGGGGCTCCCCAGTTGGGTGATTTCTCCTTGAAATCCGTGGTAGTAGTGTTAGATAAGAACACACAGGTGGTGGCCCAGAAATGGACATCTGATTCAGTGAAGGGACATATTAGTGATACCCACCTCCAACACACATGCATGGTGGTAAGGAAAACACTGGAATTTCACGTCATGTGTACACACAGAAGAAGTATCAGGACTGAAAAGTCAAATCCAGAGGAAACTTCCAGCTGAGCTGGGGCATTGCAAAGGGAAATTATGGGGAAGGAAATTATTTTCAGTAGCCAATACTATCAGGGACAAAGCTTAGGTGCTGGATGACACTAGGAGCTAGAATAATGGGACAAAAGATAGGAAACCAGGGATAGGCTTACAAATCACACCTATCCATTGCTGGCCCAGGACTTCTTACATTCCATCTTCCCTGGGGACTCTCTCTGGAGTGAGATAGGCCTCAGTCCATGGGTAAGAGAATTAAGCAAAGATACCTAAAAAAATGAAGAGGGCTGTAAAGGAAGGGATTCTCAGAATCTGGAGCTCAATTTGGGGATCCCAGATCTCAGGAGCTCTTAGACATCATAGAACTCTTCTTCCTCAGCAATTCAGAACCCCCAAACACAGACCAGAACTGGACAGACAGGTTTTCATATATCTGGTTGTGACCTAAGAGACCAGACCAGGAAAACTAAAGACCGGGCTCTTTCTAACAGTCTGGAGTAATCAGTCATCTGGAATCCCTACATCTTACCTCCTCCCCAGAGGGTGGCCTCTGAGTCACCCTAAAACAAACTAAGTTCTCTAGGCTCTGTGAGAGTTTTGAAGATGCTGGGGATGGTGACAAGGAGAGGGAAAGTTCCTCTAAACTCCAAAGTACTGCTGTCCAATAAGATTTTCTTCAGTTATGAAAAATGTTCTAAATCTGTGCTATCCAACACAGTAGCCACTAGCCACCCATGACATTGAGCACTTGTAAATGAGACAGAGGAACAGAATTATACATTTTATTTAATTTTAATAACCATGGTAGCTAGTGGCTACTGTGTTGGAAAATGCAGCTCTAGGGCCTTGGGAACAATTGGTTTAGCTCTACAGCTATGGAGTAGAAGCAGGGGCAAGTATAGTTCTAGTCTTTATCAGACCCTGAGAGTGGCCAGTGTCGAGAATGGGACTGGGGTGAATGTTCTCAAACAGTCATAGAACACTTTTGTCATCTCTTTATTCCTGATGTACCTTTGTTCCCTCTTTTTCTGAGGGCTTCATTACTCCCTGATATCTCCACTTGGTAGTCTCCACTGAGTTTCTGGGTGTCTCTTGGTGACGGCACCTGGGAGATAGAGTTTCACGCTTGTCTCTGCCCACTCCAAACTGTCTCTGGCGGGCATCAAATACCACATGCCCTACTCGAGCACATGGCCCAGGACAGTGGGTCTTCCAGTTGATTTGGGGAGGCATAGATGTCTGGCAATAGTTCTGGCAGGCAGGGGAAACTGTATCCACTGGGCAGTACACCCAGTCTTGGCTGCCTGCTCGCTGGGAGGATGGTTGTAGCTCAATTAGTACAGGTACCTCTGAGAAGGTTTGCAGATCATTGTGGATAACCCTGGCCTTGGAGGGGCAGTAGTTCTGACTGAGTGGGTCAGAAGTACATGGAAGATGCTGCTGTGCATTCTCCTTCTGAGGAATCTCCTCAGGTACAAATGACTTCATTAGGGATAGTGTGGACTTTGGGGTTTGAGATGGGCCCATGACCTGGACAGAGTTAGCATGTAGAACAAAGCTTGGGTTCTTGTGGTGGTCAAGATTTGGGATCAGGCATGAGTCCTTGTGGAGGCTTGATTCCTTGGCAAGGCCTTGAGTTATAAGGAGGCCAGAGTCTTGGGTAATGACTGGGCTCTTACGTTGGCCAGGATCTTGATTAATTCCTGGGTACTTGTGGAATTTAGGGTCTTGTGTATGTTCTGGGCTCCTGTAAATTCCAACATCTTGGATAAGACCATGTCTCTTTTTTACTTCATTAGCTTGAATAAGGCCTGTATTTATCTGGAGGTCAGAATCTTGAGTCAGGCCTAGATTCCTGTAGTCTTCTGAGTCTTGAGTGAGGCCTAAGGCCTTATGGATGCCAGAGGTTTGGACAACGCATGAGCTTTTGTGGAGATGAGGTCCCTGGGAAAGGCCTGAGCTCTTGTTGACTTCAGAGTCTTCAGCAAAGCATGGGCTCTTACATGGGCCAAAATCTTGGGTAAGGCCTAGACTCCTAGAGACTCCTGGATCTTGGGTATTACTTGTACTCTTATAACCTCCAGAATCTTGACAAGGGCCTGCACTGTTATGGAGGCCAGTTGTTTGGGGGAGATCTTGATTTTTGTAGAGTACATTCTCTTTGTTTTGTTTTTGATTCCTATAGACTCCAGAGTCTTGTACAAAGCCTGAGTTCCTCTGAATGTCAGAAGTTTTGAGAACTGGTGCGGTCTTATAGAGGACAGAGGGTTTGGTGAGACATGGGTTTGTGTAGATACCTGTGTCTTGAAGAGGACCTAGGCTCTTTTGGAGACCAGGATCTTGGACAATTGGATTCTTGTGAAGGCTAGAGTCTTGGGAATGCTCCAGTTTCTTGCAGAGATGAGGGTGCTGGGGAAGGCCTGGGAGCCTGTGCAAACCTGAATCTTGGTCAGGGCCTAGGTTCTTGGCAACTCTAGAGTCTTTTAAAGGGCCTGGGGTCTTTTGGAGGCCAGGGTCTTGGGTGAGGCCTAGACTCTCATGAAGTTCAGAAGATTGGGGTTGGATTGTAGATTGGGAAATGGTGGAGAACTGAGGAGGGATGGGAAACTGCGAAGAGGGTATAGACTCAGGAGACTTAGAAACTGGGGGAAAGATGGGGGTTTGTACTGAGGTAGAGGGCTTCACCTGGTAGCTGGTAGTTTGATGAACAAAGGATCTGGGAGAAACAAGAGGCAGAAAAAGAGTGCATGGTGGAGAAGTGATGCACGGTGAGTCTTGGGCACTGGTTGGAGGATGAAAGCAAGATTGAGAAGATGAAGCATCTTTGGAATAGACCAACAATTTGGGGTAGACTGGAGGTTGGGAGTCTCTGGTTCTCCTCTCAGAATTGCAAGGATGGAAGCTGCAATAAGGGGATGTCTTGGACTGTAAGAACTTGCCTTTGGCATCATTTGAGATCTTCCGTTCCATATTCCCCAAATCCAGGTAACTTGGTATGGATACTGTGGAGGGCTTGTCAGTGTCTCCACTAAATTGCTTTGATGTTTGCTTTGCTGGACCCGAGTTTACCAGGCCCTGACCATCTTGGGGCCTGGAGAGGGTACTCAAGTCTTTTCTGGAATGCCCAGCATTCTGAGTGGGGCACACATGAGATAAGTTCTGCTTCAGCCTGAGGGTATCGCAGACCACATGGCCAGTGGAGAGGCCTTGGCTAAAGGCAGTCAGAGTGGAGGGAATAGGAGTTAGGCTTTGGGTAGGGGTTGGGGTAGGCATAGGAGCAAGAGCTGGAGTGGTAGTTGGGGCCATGACCAGTACCGGAGCAGCGACTGAGGCAGATATTGGGACAGGCGCTGATGTAGGGCCTGGGGCAGAAGTCACAGGAGGATCTGGGGCAGAGGTTGGGGGAGGGACCAAGGTGTGGTCCTGGGTATAGGTTAGATGAGCTTGGGCCAGGTTGCTGGCTGCAATGTGAACTCTTCTGTGCTCCAGGGTGTGGCCCAGGGAGTGGGCTAAGGCATGCACAGGGGCCTGGGCTGGGGCAGGGGCCAGGGTGTGGGCTGAGGTATGCTCAGGGCCATGGACCTGGGTGGAGGAGGTGTGCTCAGGGGTATGGGCCTTGGGTAGGGTGTGCTTGGAGGGGTGAGCTGGGCAGTGAGTCTGGGTCTGGGTCAAGGTACACTCAGAGGGGCGGACTGCAGAGTGGGCCTGGGTCAGGGCCTGTGTCAGGGTGCGCTCAGGGAGGCAGACCCGGGAATGGGCCTGGGCTTGGGTTGCGGTGTGCTCAGAGGAGCAGATTGTGGAGTGGGCCTGAGCTTGGGTTGAGGTGCTCTCAGAATGGCGGACTGAGGAATGGGCCGTGGCCTGGGTCAGGGTGCACTCAGAGGGGCGGACTGGGGAGTGGGCCTGGGTCTGGGTGCACTCAGAGGGGCGGACTGGGGCTGGGGCCTGGGCCTGGGCCTGGGTCCGGGTGCACTCAGAGGAGTGGACTGAGGAATGGGCCGTGGCCTGGGTCAGGGTGCGCTCAGAGGGGTGGACTGGGGCCTGGGTCTGGGTTGGGGTGCACTCAGAGGGGCGGACTGGAGCTGGGGCCTGGGTTGGGGTGCGCTCAGAGGGGCGGACTGGAGCTGGGGCCTGGGTTGGGGTGCGCTCAGAGGGGCAGGCTGGAGACGGGGCCTGAACCTGGGCCTGGGTCGGGGTGCGCTCAGAGGGGCGGACTGGGGTCTGGGTTGGGGTGTGCTCAGAGGGGCAGACTGGGGATGGGGCCCGGGCCTGGGCCCGGGTCGGGGTGCGCTCAGAGGGGCGAACTGGGGTCTGGGTTGGGGTGCGCTCAGAGGGGCGGACTGGGGCCTGGGCCTGGGCTGGGGCTTGGACTAGGTCATAACCTTGGGTCTTAGTCTTATTCTCTGGGGGCAAGTGGAGTGGAACCATATCCAGCTTGCCCATCTTGGGAAACTGGAAAGATGTCTCTTGCCTCGAGGGAAAGGTGGCTTGCGCCTTTGAGACTATGACCTGAGGGGCTTTCCCAGCTCCCATCATCCCCTCCTTCCACAATCCCCATGGAGTCTCCACAGGAGCCCTGGCATGTCCACACGGAGGGGGCATCCAGCAGCAACTAGAAGGCTTCTCATCATTCGTATCTGGTATCCAGGAGTCAAAGTGGTTAGGGTGCCTGAACAGGAAGTTTGGGCGATGATGGAAGTGGGAAGAGACTTTTGAGCACAGGTTCTTGGGATCCACGGAGCAGTGCATACACGTGGGATGGCTGCTTATACAGCTGGGTTGCTTATCTGCTGGGAAAGATGGGATAAGAAAAAGCCTAGGTTCCTGAGGGGCTGAAAATGGGGAGAGATAGGAGAAAGAAGATAGGGTCACATCCCCTGGAGCTCATGATGAGGGCCACTCACCTTTGGGGAAAAAATGATGGAAAAGAATCCGCAAGGAACTCTTCAGATGCCTCCAGAGCTGAAGAAGCAGGGAAGGAATGGGTCCAGAAATATGGTGAGCCCTGAAGTCCAGCCCTAGTCTGGCCATATCCCAGCAGCCCTCTTACCTCATTGCCTCCCACCTCAGACCCTACGGCTCCCCCAACCCTGATGCCCAGACCCATCCTGACCAGAGTCACCACATTGATCCCCACGTTGAGCAAGATGAAGCTGCCCAGAATCAGAAGAATAGAGTCTCCTAGGTCCTGGCACTTCTTGGGGTTGGTGCCAGAGCACCTTGGGGCTCCGTGGTGGGCTCGGTCACCCATGTCCGGGGGTCCCAGGGCTACCTGGGCCGCCTGGCTCCTACATACTCACTAGGAGCCAAACTCTTCTGGTGGGGGAGGGGGAGAACTAGGTCATAATGGGACAGGGGGTAAGGGTCACAATGAGAGAAGGGGAGGTAAAGGAAGGCCCAGGGTGGCATGTCCTGGTAACTGGGTTCAAGTAACCCAAGCCTAGACAATCAAACAGGGCCCAGAAACCAACACACCTCCCATCTCACCCTTATTTTTTCCCACATTGCCTTCTGACTCATCAATTCAAACATGCATCCCATCCCCCAGATCACTTCCAACACTGGGAAGAAGACCATGGCCTCGGAGCTGTGGGGAAGCCTAGCTGGAATCCAGAGTCTTGGCCTTCTTCTTGCCCTTTGCTGGGCTGCAGGTCTGGATCTACCCACATATGGAATCCCTAGGTCTGGAACCTAACCTCAGCTCCTTGCGTGGAGCTGAGCCTCTGAGCCTTCTTTAGGGACAGGGAGGGCCCAGAGCAGGTGCCCAGAGACCAGCAGTTTGGAGTCTGCAGATGCAAGATCTACTTAGTGCCTTGTTCAGGACCAGGAGGGGCCTGCAAGTGGGATTCTGCCTACTAAAACCAAGGGGAGCATCACACCAAGGGCACACTGGCTTCTCATTTCAGGAAGCCAAGGACAGGGATCCAGGCTGGCAGAAGGATTGGTGCTTCCTAGCCACAAACCACCACAGTGTTTCTTGGACTCTGTTCCTCTTTATTCTCCTTTTAGTGCTCTGCCCCACCACCCACATTTGCCACTGTTTAGTTAAGTTTTCCCAACCGACTCCTGTGCAAAGAGGGCCTTGAGGGTGAGCTGGAAGGTGGTGGCAGTGAGCTGGCCCGTGCTTTGTTCTCCTGCACCTGCCGCTTCAGCTCCAGGCTGTCATATATGTGGTAGTTGGCATTGCCCCCTGGGCTCCGGCTGAGTGGCATGAAGGCGGGTGGGGCTGGTGGAGACTCAGTAGCCTGGGCTTCCGGTAGAGGCTGGGAGGAGCGGGGGAGCAGGGCTGCGCTGGGAGCCAGGCTCCGTTGATATGAAACCTCACCCAACACAGTGAGGGAGGTGGATGTGGTCAGAGGGTGCTGAGTGGGCAGCACCTCGGCCCATTCATTCGCCCGGCGGCGTACCTCATGGGGATCCCGGGGAGTGTAGCTCAAGTGTCCTGCGGATGGGTGGGGACTTCGGTTGGACTGGCTATGAGCATGGCCAGGGAGACTCTGCCGATGGGACTGTGGGGAGTAGTGGGCCTCAGGCCGGGAGCTCCGGGGCACTAGAGCAGTTGGAGGCTCAGAACTCTCCAGACCACGCCTCCGTTGGTCCCAGGAGTCATGCAGCAGCTGGCCCTTGGAGGGGTAAGGGCTGTGCCCCCCAGGGACCCAGGTGGGGTTAGGGGGCAGCCGGTGGGAAGGTGGTGGAGACAAGGTCCACTGCTCAGCCTCCATATTGCCCCAGACACGGGATTGCGAGCAGTGGGGCCTATAGGACTGCAGCCTCAGCTCCGACTTGGCCTCCACACGCTTGGGCATTCGGCGTAGCTCAGGTGACAGGTAGAGAGAGGGTGGTGGCAAGCTGGCCAGAATCCCACCCTGACAGCCCCATAGCCCCAGGTTGGAGGGAACCCCCATTCGCTGGTAGAGCCCTCCCCAAGCTCCCCAGGGGTACTTGGGATATGGAAAGGATAGGTTGTCCTCCTCCTCCAGGAAGGAGTTCAAGCTCTCCTGATCAAAAGAGGACATTGGTTGCAGCTGTGACATCTTCTGGCTGTGATATGGGCTATGGAAGACTGAGTGATTGGTGGGGAACTGCCTGTGGTTCTTGAGATTTTGCTGGTGGCTGCAGGGAGAGCGGAGGTGGTGATTATGGTGTGGGCGGTGGCCATTGCGTTTGTGGAAATCGTGGTAGGAGGAAGAGGAGTAGCAAGTGGGTGGAGCCATCTTCACTTCTACAGGGTCCAGGGTGCAGTGGATGTGGACATCTTGGCTCTTGGCTGGGGCATCTTTGGGGGAACTTTCACATGGCTGCAAGATTTTATCTGGGGGGAAGCAAGAGTCCATGAAGGCAGGGCAGTTATAGGTTGGGAACACTGGGGCCTGTCTTTCTAGGGTTGTGGTGGTAGCAAAGGGGTGGATGTGTCCCCTACCTCTCTAGCTGCCATACTTACTTTTCTGATTAATCCAAATGATCATCTTGTCTAAGGCATTCTGGAGCCCATACCATATCTGGGGTGAGATGGATGGGAGTGAAGACCAGGCTCTCCACCCCCAGCCCCCACACCACTCCCAGCCAACATTGCTTTTGCAGGTGGAGGTACAGGCCAAAGCTGGCTCCCACCCTCAGCCCTCTTCACCCGTCGGGTGGTCCACAATCATCACTGACCACAATTGCCACATTGACTCCAATGTTGACAAGAATGATGAGGCCCAGCAGCAAAAGAAGAAAATCCTCAGTATCCTGGGGACTTTCTTGGTATTGATTGCAGCACCCCAGGGTGTTATACCAGAGCTGGGTTTTCATGGTGGGGGGGTCCTAGGGCCACCTGGGCCGCACCCCCCCACCACCACCACCAGCCCGACCCACACTGCACTCATGCCAGGACCTTCGGACACCTGCCAGCTGGTGAGGGGAGCCAGGTCATAATGAGGCACATTGGCAGGAGTCACAATGCAGAGGTGGCAGCTCTTTTATCCACTCAGCTGGCTCTTTATATGGCCATTTCTGTCCTTGGCTCAGTCCCCAAATATCCCTTCAGTCTGTCCCTTTGTCTCCATAAGGGCTTGCTTACTTCAACACCTGATTCCTGATTTGAAAATATGGTAGCTACAGTAGTGAGACAGTCTTCATAGGGACTGAATCATGCAGAAACCATTTCCTCTATTTCAATGTTCTTATGAGACAGTACAGCAGCTCATGTAGCCTGTTGGTATTTCCTACCCACGCCTAGTCCAGGCTAAAT
Source organism: Noctilio leporinus (assembly GCA_004026585.1). Lineage (NCBI taxonomy): Eukaryota > Metazoa > Chordata > Mammalia > Chiroptera > Noctilionidae > Noctilio > Noctilio leporinus. Next base: position 46,402 of record PVIW01004083.1, on the reverse strand, counting down.
GAATTGTGACAGCCAGTGTTCCCTCTGAAGTCACCTCACTGTACATTCCCAACCTGTCCTACCCATTTCCCTGTAATAATACTTTAGTACCACCCTACCCATGTCTTCCTGCCCAGGGATTTCAGCCTGAGGTGTTGGCAGTCACTGAGCCCATTAGACCCTTTGTTTCAGAGCAAGGCTGATTCTACCTTGCTGGGGTTGCTGCCTTTGCTGGGCACCACTTCCAACCATGATTTCTCTCCTTAACGAACTGCTGTCCCACAAAGCAACCCCTTCAAGTCGAAAAACTGTTTGCTGCCACCTGAAGAAAGCCACATGAAATTCACAAAGCACAAACTAGATGTAATTGTTAATATGACAAAGGAGTCTTTGATTTAAACTAGGTTCATCACTGGGGTCTGTGAAAGGAATGCCCTGGAGACCATGAGTCATTTGTTTGCAAAATAAACATCTCAGCAGAAATAGACCAACAGTCAGTGAGCATTTTCTATCAAGGCTCAAATCATATAGCAGGTGCTCAATACATACCTACTGAATGGAATGAGCTTCAAACGATCAATGACAGCTGAATGAAAATGAATAGAGAAGCAGAGTGATTCAAAAAAAGAAAAAAGACCTGTCTGCTCACATTCCAGGAAACTATCTGGTGTGAAGGTCAGGTCCAATTCCTTCAGCTTGGGTGCACTCACATGGCTCCTTGTTCCCAAGTTGTATGTGCGCAAATGTGTGTGTGTGTAGGTGTGTGATCCCAGCTGCCTCGGGCTCCAGTGGATGGAATATTTGGATGAGTTCACATGGCAAACTAAGGAAAGTGGGGAACTGACAGATCAGTCTGACTCAGTGGCAGTGAGAATCTATCTACCTGCAGAAGCACGGGAATGAAGCATCTGAGGTCATGAAGTTGATCCTGATGCCTGTGTGACCATGAATGAGTCACTTGGCTTAGTCTCTTTGCTTGTGACATGCAGGAATGTCACAAGAAGAGTGAGGTCACAGAAGGCTGTAATGTTATTATGAAGAAACCCTTGAAAGTGTCCCCAATATTTCATCTTCCAAGCCTGCTTGAGGGTATAGGAATTTACAGGAGCTTAAGGTTTTAACTGGGGAACTGTTAGGACCTGGCAACTTCCCTCTCAGTGGTCCCTCCCTGAAGAAACCAGGGCTTGAGAAGGAGCTACATCTCTCTTGCAGCTGCACCCTAGACCAAGGCTCTTGCAGGAACCAGATCTCTGAGGGCCTAGGGCCATGGAGATGAGGGTCTCCCTTTTAGTAGGACTCTCTGGGTATCTGAGGTAGGATTGGTGGGGAGCCTTCTTCTTGGCACTGAAGAAAATGGAAGAGAGGAAGATAAGAACCTTGGAATCACGGAAGGCCAGGGTTGGTGGAGAGGTTGAGGCCAAGAGGTTGAGGTTGATCAGGATCCTCAGGGCTCTCTAGGTCATTCCCAGGGAGATCATTCTCTTGGCAACCAGGGCTTCTGGGAGTTGTGTGGGCCCCTAGCACTGCCCCTCCCCGCAACACTCCACCACAAACCACCTCCTCTTTTGTTTTTTTATTCTTCTCGCTGTCACCTCTCTGTCAGGGGACGATATACCCAGTCCTTGCACATCCCCTCAGCAGTGCTGGATTTGGAGGCCATGGGGTAACAGTGGGACAGAGCCTCCACCTCCCGGGTCAGCTCCCGAAGCCGCCGCCTCACGTCTCGGGCATCATATGCTATGCGGCCTGAGGGGCGCCTGGTGATATCTGGGACAATTGCTGGACCCTTGATGGGTGGTGGAGCTGGGGTGGCAGGCAAGCACCGTTCCTGCTCCCCCTCAACCCCTGCCCCCCCTCCACTGTTCCTGTGGCTTAGGACCTGAGGGCTGGGGGGTGGGGGATTCACAGGGTATACATAGGCCTCTAGGCTTAGTTCTGAGTGCATCTCTCTTTTGAGGGGCCTTCCCTCTATGGTTTGCTGGAAACGAATAGTCTGGGGAGGTGGCTCTATAGCATCCTGGGCCCAAGGAGCCCAGAGCCCCTGAGTGGATCGGAAGCCTTCCCAGTTCAAGGGGCGATCCCAGTTGTGGGAGCAGATTGCCGGATGCTGATGAGGGGACTTCTCCTCCTCAGCATCAGGGGCCCAGGCTGTTGGGTGGTGAGTACAGCGGCGTGCTGATGAGTCTGGATGACGAAGGTGGTGAGTGGGTGGGGGGGTCAGGGTCATTTTCAAAGGGTCCATGGTGCATCGAAGGTGGACTGCAGGGGACTTCTGCTTTGGGGGCCGGGTCTTCTTTCCACGTGAGGATGGTTTATAAGCTTCTGTAGAGAGGGGAGAGGTAAGAGACTGAGGGGGATGCTAGCTCCTACAGAGGTGGAGGGGCAGGGTTCAGGAAGAGAAGCTATAGCAATGTCATCTGAGAAGCGAGAGCAGGAGGGGACAGAGCCAGTTTAGGGTCAAAGGCTAGAACACCTGGGTGTCTGCCCTTCCTTTGCCCTAAGCCCCAGGTCCCTCTTACCTTTCTCACAAACAATACGGCAGAACATGTGGTGTAAGAAGCCACGCAGTCTGCGCCAGATCTGGGGGAAGGACAGTGACCCTAGGCAGGCCCTGGTCACCAGGCCTGCCCCCAGCCATCCTGCCAGCACCCTCCCACCCAGCCATGCCCTGACCAGCGTCACAATATTGATGCCAATGTTAATGCAGATGATGAGACCCAGCAGCAACAGGATGGAGTTGCCCAGGTCCTCGCAGTTGTTGGTATTGGTGCTATGATACGAGGCACACCTGGGCCATGGCCGCTCAGCCATGGCCATGGGGTAGGGCCACCAGGGCCCCTAGACCCCCAGCCCACTGTGCCGCAGTACCCAGCCTGTCTTTCAGAGGCTCCAGGGGGTAAGCGGGTCACAATGATGCTAAGGCTCTCCCTCACAATGTGCCAAGGGAGAGTCCTTGGCCCAGGATTAACCTTCCAGCCTGAGTCCAGACCTTGGCAAAAGCCAAGCCCTTCACCTTGCATGCCTGTCCTGTAGCCAGCTACCTGGGCCACCAGCTACGCCAGGGGTCCACATCAGCCTCAAAGTTGCCTTCAAAGGGCCGAATGTAATTTTAGGACTATAAATACAATTACTCCTTAACAGTTCAGCAAAACCAGGTGTGGGGCCAAAGGTGCTGGGCAGGAATGGATTGGGCCTTGGGTGGAGGAGTGGATTGGGCCTTGTGTTTGCCACCTTTGAGCTATACCCTCTGGCCTGCCCGGTGTCTGCCCCCATCAGCCCCTTTGGGCCTTTTCTACATTGGGCTCTGTCCTCTGCACAGATACAGGTCCTAATCTTAACTCCCCAAATAGACCCATTACCACGGCAACCTTACTCCTCAGCACTCACTCCCCCTTTCTCTTAGACCTCAGAGCTATTCACCATAAAGGGTGTGAGTACAGACCTTCCTCATTAGCAATCACATCCCTAAGGCTTACTTCTTCAGAGACCCCTGCTCCCACCTCCTAACATCACATCAGACACAACCAACAGTTAAACTTTATATTTACAATATTCTCTTCATCTTTTGCCAGGTTTAAAAATGTGTACAGAGCTGCAAAGGGTAGGGACATGGGATTGTCAGGGAACTGTTCTGGGGAGAGGGACTGGGCATTGGAGTCCGTGGCTGAATCATGGGGTCCCCCAGCCCCTCTCCCATGTCCCAGTTTGTGGGACATCTGTCTATAGGATTCAGGGCCCAGGGCCCTAGCATTTAGAGGGCATGGCTGTTTGGAAAGGAACTAGACCAGGCAGGAGAAAGGGAGGGAAAAAAATGAAGTTTCCATGGGTGAAGGTGGGAGAAGGGATGGCCAAGAGGCAAAGTTCTGGGGAGCCAAGACCAGGGAATCTGGATCTGGGTGTCAGTGGAAGACAGCACTCCACCCCCTACTTGAGTTTGGCACTAACAATCCACAAATGCCAGCAGACAAGGACTTTCCTTCTCCACTGGTGTCCCTGACACAGTTCTTTCCCCCTCTGGGCTCAGGTCCCCTCTGGGCAATCACCTTACTCATGTCCTTTCAAATTTTTCCTGCTGATCTCTGCCCAAGTCCTGCCCCCATTGCCCCCTCCATCTGTTTCTCAGCATAGCTGACCTCATTCTCCCCCCAACCATGAAGACTTTCTCCATTGTTCTCCCTGCCACCCTCCAGTCCTCCTTTTCTTCAGCCTTGGCAGCTGAGGGGAAAAGGGGCAGGTCAAAGGGAATGGGCAGCCAAGGGGAGAGGCTGGTCTGACACTGAGACATGGAGATGGCTTCAAAGAGAGAGAAGTGTGGGAAAGAGAAACTGAGGCACAGAAGGAGGGATAAGACATAGGATAAAAGAGAGACACAGGTAGGACTCCCTATAGCTGCCACCTCCCCCTCTCCTAGATCCCGCTTGCTCCCACATTTCCCTGCTCTGGCCTAGGACTGGGGAATCCTTGGCAAACCCACCTACCCAGTTTGGCACAGATGAGTAATGGTCTGAGGACTGAGGGAAAGGCTGTCCTCAGACCCCAGTGAGGACTTTGGTCAAACATGCATGGCCTCAGTGGGTAGCAGGTCCCATACCCCTGACCCCAAACTCAGCAACTCCGGGAAAGGGAGGGACAGGGCTCTCTCTTCAGGGTTGATACATCCCCCTCAGCTTCTATCAGCATGAAGTCTGTTCCTACCTGCTGTGTGAGGAGGAATTAGGTACTGGGCCTGAGGCCTGGGGGGTGCAGGGAAGTACTGGAGAGAAAGGGACCATCTGCATGGGAAAACACATATCCACATGCAAGAACATGTCTGCACTCTGAGGAGTGTGCCCTGGACTTCTGGGAAAACAAGTTCCCAGGCAGGACAGGGATGCACGATCTCCCCTGTCCCTCTGGTAGGGAGTCTGTGTCTGTCATTTATGGAAGGTGAGGCCTACCGGGCAGACGTGCTCCACCTGACTTGTGCCAAGGGGGGGAAACATGCTTCTCGAGGGCTGGGGGTGGGGGGATAGGCTGGGGAGGGGGCGCTGTGGTTTCCTCACTACTTCCCAAGAACCACCCTGTATTATCTGGTGGCCAAGGGTCACTGGACATGAACACACCACTTCCAGGGTCTCCGTGGGGTGGGCAGAGGGGAGAGAGGAGGTGGAAAAGGCATGAGGGAATATGATTCTGGGGTACAAATCCCCGCAGAAATTCTTTGAGGGGGTCAACATGTGTCCAGGGCGGCAAAAAAAACCTCACCCTGCACATGGGAAAACACACCCCCTCGTAGAAAGCACACCTCCACATGGGAAAATCCTTCCACGTTTCCACACACCAAAGACTGGTGTCCCAATGGAGGGGACAAAACACCCCCCAGTCGTTCAAAGGCCCAGGTCCAGAGAAGAAAATGGGCCTCTGTGCATGGAAAAACACGCATCCCAGTGAGGAGACCCACTGTCCACCTAATGTTCCTCGATGTGTGACCACAAAATCCTGTGGCTAAGTCCTCCTCCCTGCCTTCCGAGTGGCACTCCTGCCGGTGGGAGGGCTGGGGAGAAGGGCCCCCCCAAGCCATCCCCTATACCCGGGTAGTGGAGTGGGGGTGGGGTAGAGTGTTGTTGTGGCTGGTAGCGGTGGGTGGAGGTGGGGGGAAGGGCCCAAAGGGGTGAAGGGAAGGGGGCGGTGGGGGAGGTGGTGGTCCTAGGCCACTGGGCAGCAGGGTCAGGGCTCCAGGGGCCAAGAGAGGCACATCGTCCGGTGCCCGGCGCAGGGCCAGGGTATAGTCGGGTGGGCAGGCAGGGCGCAGGGCCTCAGCAGGGTCCGCCCCGACACCACCACCCCGTTTCAGCTGCAGTGACACCAGCTCCTCTTCCGGTGGCAGCTCTCGGCCAGTGGTAGGGAGCAGGGGGCCCCCACCAGGCACACCAGAGCCTGATCCACCCGGGGGGCTGAGCCGCCTGCACCGCAGCTCCTGCCGCCGGTCCCGCTTGTAGTAGAGGGCAGCAAAGGCGAGTATGTTGAGGAAGAGGAGAGAGGCGCCCACAGCCACAGTGACGCTCAGCTCTGTGGAGTAGTCCCGGGAGTCCCCGGGGAAGCGGTCATAGGCCCTGGGGCCTGGCTCAGGCTCAGGCTCAGATGGCAGAGTGGCAGGTGGCGGAGGCCTGCGTGTGCCGGGGGCGCCGGGGGGTGGGCGAGGTGGCCAGCGCGTGGCATAGGGAGGCAGGCGCGTGGTGGTGGTGAAGATCTCCGTGTGCATGTTGTGCAGGTGGGGCACAAGCTCCAGCCAGAAGGCCACCTTGTTGGCACGGTAGTTGTCTCGCACACGGGGCTTCAAGCCAATGTGCAGGTACTGCTTCTCCTTGCTGTTGAACTTGCTCCACACCACCTCCTCAAAGCGGTTGGGCTTGGTGTGGATGAACTTGGTGTCCTGTGGCACTGGCTGGTTGGGGTCGCTGTGGGCACAGGAGGGCAGGGAAAGGAGGAGTGAGGGTGAGGCTCCAGCAGGTGAGGGAGGGTGGAGGGGGAATGTGGAGGGAGACAGAGATGCCAAGAGCCAGGGAAACAGAAGGAAAGTCAGAGAAAAAGTAAGAGACAGAAGGACAGAGATGGATACAAAGAGACAGAGATGGATATGAAGAGAGAAATAAATTACCGGAGATGGGCACAAGAAAACAAAGAGGAAGGGGGACAGACTGCGGGAGACAGACTGCCAGAGTCAGCCAGAGAAGAGGACAGAGGGACAGAGATAGGGACAGATCAACAGCCAATGAGAGGCGGAGGCTGAGACTGAGTGAGATAGAGACATATAGAGACAGAAATATAAAGACAAATGGAAGACAACCAGATGAAATCAGCTAGCAGAAAGCAAACAGAGCAAAGGGATATAGAGACAGACGGACACAAACCCTTACATATACATAGACACAGATGGGAGCAGCCAAAGGGCAGAGCACTGGGAGAAGAAAAGGAAAGGATGATGGAGTGAAGGAGAGATAGACATGGAGCTGAAGCTACCGAGTGAACCCATCCCCAGAAAAGACAGAAACCTCTGTTTAATTCTGCTGAATCTCTAACATGCAACTCAGTGCCTGGCACAGAGAAGGTGTCTGAGTCCAGAGGCAAGGTGCTGGGATGTAGGGATGGTGGTCTCATGAAGGAGGGAGAAAGAGGAGCAGAGAGTGGAGGGTGTGTGTACCTCAGCCCGCATGGTACCCCACCCAGGCCCTCTGGCCCTCACCCAGTCTTGGCGAAGTTGGTCCAGTAGGTCATGACCACGGCGCTGAGCATGACATCATTCTTAGAGAAATTGCAGGGGAAGAGGTCTGTGGCACCCACCATGGGCACACCGAAGACGTAAGGGAGCTCATCCCCGTGTGCTGCATCTGCCCACTCGGGCCGGCCCTCAGCCTGGCAGTGGTGGTAGAAGGTGTAAAAGTAGACAGGGGACTGGTAGTCGGCATGCAACTTAGCAGTGGCCACGGCTGGTGCCACCCACTGGTGGTCAGTAAAGAGTGCCAACAGGGTCTTGCGCCGCATCTCACCATTGTCCCTGTCGGCCCAGTCCGTGTACATAAACTTGATGGTCTCCCGCAGTACATCCTTGCCCTCTGGGTAGCCATATAGGTTGTCCACAAAGTTGGAGACTGTGAAGTCAAAGGCGCTGGCGGACACGCCATCCTCACTTTCTGCTGAGTCCTCCACGAACTTGAGGCCTTCTCCTTGGTTGACACCAATGAGCATGTCATAATTTAGGAATTCTCCTTGCTGCATGAGGATCTCAGGGTCATCAGGGACAACGTCACCATCCACCACGGGCCCAAAGGCGATGTGGTAGCTGGGGAGAAGAGGTCAGAGCTTCATTACTTGCTCACTGGCCTCTCAGCTTGTAGCTTGCTGAGCCCTCTGCCTGGAAGATACTTCCCCCTAGTTAAAATCTCCTACGCATCTGCCCTGGTTGGTGTGGCTCAGTTGGTTGGAGCATCATTCCGTAAACTGAAAGGCTCAGGGTTTGATTCCCGGTCAAGGCACATGCCTGAATTGCAGGTTCAGTCCTTAGTTGGGGGGCATTTCAGAGGCAACCAATCAACATTTCTATCTCACATACGATTTCCCTCCATCTCTCCCCCCAACTCTGAAATCAGTAAGTATGTCATAGGGGGAGGATGAAGAAAAACCTCTCCTATGAATCCTTAAGGGCACTTGCCCTGTTGGGAAGTCTTCTCTGAAGCATTCAGGCACCTAGTGCATACTCCTCCTGATTGGGCACCTCCACCTAAGGAAGGCTTCCAAGAGAAGAAGGCAGGGCTACTGGAAGGGCCTGAAGCCCACCTCTTCTTGCCAAACCTGCAGACACCTCTCATCCTTAACCTCCTTGGAATTAGCAAGGTGGGTGAAGGCCTGGATCCGACCCTCTTCCACCCCAGACCAATACCCATACCGGGCAGGCTGCACATCCTGGTCCACCAGCTCCCGGGAAGGCTTCCGACGCAGACACTCCACAGCTTCAGCACTGTCCTCCCGGTCACAGCCCACCTTCGCTGCCAGTAGTCGCGTGTATTTGAGTGGCTGATAGTTGACAGACCAGCTGGAAATGGCAGTGCCACTCTGGGCAATGGCCTTCTGGAATAGCCCTAGTGGAACAGACAGGCTTTATAGGCCGGGCAGTAGCAGCCTGGCAGAGAAGGGGGGCCTGGTAGGTTCAGGGCTATAGGAAAAGGGACAGGACTGGCTGGCAGGCTAATAAGGTTGTTGGTACCTTCTGAATGGTGAGAAAGGATCAGAAGGTTGACACAGGATGCACCTGCCCCAGACCCAAAGATGGTGATGCGCTCAGGGTCACCTCCGAAGTGGGCAATGTTTTCACTGAGCCAGCGCAGGGCCTGGATCTGGTCCAGGAGTCCATAGTTGCCTTTTGCAGCCTGGTCCCCAGTGCTGAGAAAACCTGGAGATAAAGGAAGAAAGGGAGCTACCTGGGGAGTGTTATAGTGTCCTTGCCTCTTATCAGGGCAGCTCTGGGCAGCTCAGTCCAGCCCAAAAGCCATTTTGCTGCTGCTAGGTTTAAAAGACCCCACCCACCAGGCCCTCCTCCCAGACTCCCTAGAGTTGGCTCCCCCCCTCACCGAGCACCCCAAGCCGGTAGTTGAGCGTGGCTACAATGACGTTGCCATAGGCGGCCAGGACAGAGCCATCAAACATGTTCCCGGTGCCTTCCATGTAGGAGCCACTGTGCAGAAACAGCATCACAGGCTTCTTTCCAGAGTCCCGGATATCTGTGTGGGGAGGGGGTGGGCAGGTGGGCCAGGAGTGGGGACAAGAACACAGTGAGACCAGAAGCAGCACCTCCCAGCTCCCAGGCCAGCTGAAGACCAGCCTAGAGCTTGGGACATATCATTCCCATCCCTGGGGGGCAAGACCGGATTCCCCTCCCTCCCTCCCCAGCTAGCTCTGGCAGAAGGTCCCTCCCCACCTCCTGCCAGTCTGCTCCACAACACTTCTTCAAATGCCAGGCAGATCTTCCAAGAAACCTAACAGAGGCAGGGGTGGGAGGTGGCCCTCCTCAGGGTATCTGTGGGATCCAGGGGACATCCTCCCTCCCCACACACAGAAAATCTCCTTCCTGCTCCTAGAAAGAGTGAGCTCCAAAGGCTGGCCCTGGGAGCTGAAGATGCTGGAGGGTCCTGAAATTTGCTCAGACTTAAGCCTTGGGTCTCAGCTCTGCATGGTAGACTGGTCTGTCCATGATGGGTGCCAGGCCCTAGGGTCCCTGGGGGCTTGGTCTCCTCCCTGCCCTAATTCCTTTCTAGGTCACCTCCCTAGTCACCATGGCAACCCCCAGCCTAATTACTATGGCAGAAGGAGGCAGGGTGGGAAAGAGCTTGCTTGATGAAACCAGAATGCAGCTATCCAGCCTTGGAACCCCCTGCAAAGTGGCCTGAGTCCTGGGTTCTGCACCAGACCTTTCTCTTATCATGTCCCAAAAGGATCCCATAATTACTGTGACACATAGTAGACTTTTGAGGCACTCCAGACTGGACTGAAGAATAACTAATTCCGGAAAAGGGTGGGAGTCTGAGAGGGCTTGCCAGCCCCAAGGCTATGTAAGTCCCCTCCTGCAGCTTCTCTATGGTTCACCACAGCACCTGGGCTGGAGGGACCCCTGGCTCACAGGCTTTCCTCTTTCATGACACCTGCAACTCTGGCTAGCCGGGGCCCTCGGCAAACAAGAGCCAGGGTGGGCCTCCGAAGCTGGTCCCCAGTGGCTTTGCCAGCTTCATATATCCTGCTAGAAACTCTTCTAGCAAGAGCTTAATCAACAGGTCACTAAGACACTCCCTTCCATTCCCTACAGATAGCTTCCTGCCTCTTGTCTCCCAGGACCTTCTCTGTCACCTTCCTCTGCCTGACTTTGGCCAGAAGCTCCACATGGGCGCAGTGCCCCTTTTATGTCATCCCCACATCCTATTTTTCCCTTTGTTCCTGAACACCCAGTGGCCTTCCAGCATTCAGGCTGAGTTTCTTTCCCTCCAAGGTCCTGTCCTAAATATCATCAGTTCTCCCCTCTCCTCCCCATTCAGCACCTCCACTCCCAGTATGGGAGGAGGGGGAAGTCAGAAAGGGAAGGAGCAGGAAGTGGGGCTGGGGCAACAAGAATTCAAAACCAATAACAAAAAACAGGATCAAGAAAGAAGAAAGAAAAAAACAACAACCAAAAAGCAAGAAGCTCTTGGGGCAGATTCAACAAGAAAAGAAAAAAAAAAAAATCCGTTTTTTGGGGATTATATTTTGGAAAAAAAGAAAAAAAAGAAAAAAGTTCTTTGTGTTTTTTTTTTTTTTTTTTTCAAATTTTGTGGTGAAGCTTCAAGATATTGGGCCCTATTTTCAAAAATTTCCAAATTATTTAATTTGCTTCAAATGTTTGCATTTTCTGCATCTATTAGGCTTTTGGAAATTGTAGCAGTCTTCTGATGTTTCAAGTGTCATCAATTTGCCAACTTAATTTTTTTCAAATGTTATTTTGCTTCAAATTAAAAATTTTTTCAAATGCTACATTTCACAAGTTTCAAAACAGTCCAATTTTTTTGTCAAACTCTTATTGTATCCAATTTTTTAGTGTTTTTTTTTTTCTGACATTCCAATTTTTTTTCACTTTATTTTTACCATAATAAGCTTTTCTTGCAGGTCTTTAAGTGGGTCCAATTTTGTTCAGAATTTGTTTGAAGTTTTCATAATTCCTTTTTCCAATATTACAAATTTTTCTTTTCTTTTCTTTTTCATGTTTAGTTAGGAGAACAACTGAGGGCCTTCCAGGTTGTGGGGGTATTTAGTTAGGGGCCGGCCGTGAAAGTGAAAGTCCTCTTATCAGCAACCACATGCAGCAGCGGGGTTTTTAAATCTACCTGTGTCTGGCGGATTGAGCGTCGCCTCGTCACGTTTTTTTGTGAGCGGACCTAAGACCGGGAACACAAAACAGAGAAAAAAGGACAATTTTGTGGGGAAGTATTTGGGATGGGGGAGGTGGTGGATGGGGGAGGGAGGAGAGAAAGTAGTAAAGGGGAGGGTGGGGGCAGAAAAAATAAGCCAAAAAAGCAAAATTTGTTTGCAAGAAAAAGAAACCAAGAAAAGAGAAAAACGTTTTTTACAACCCAATTTTGTTCCCCTCCCCGGAAAAAGTCATGCCCCAAAGAAAAGGCTGGTTTTGGGGGTGGGGGGTGCCTAAGTGGGCTGAGGCCTGTCTTAAGACATTTTGACTTGGCGGGAAAGGACTTAGCTTGTAGATGTGTTGGCTAATTGCTGGAAATGAAACAGTGTTAGAGGTGGGGTGGGAGGGGAGGGGAACCTGCCCAGGGGGACCAAGGCCAGCTTTGCCACCTGGGCCGCCACTCATGTTGGCCCTCTTCAGGGCCAGCCAAGTGCCTGCCTGATGCTCCCCAATGCTGTAGAGAGGAGGGGCTGCAGCAGAAAGGACTCTGCTTCCCTCTGGTCCAATCTGGAGGGCTGTGGGTAGGTCAGCTAAAGCTGCCTGCCCACCTACCCGGCCTCTCAGCCACCAGCATTTCTCTTCCATTCCAACTCACAGGCCTGGCTTCTCACCCCATCTCCCCAGCATGGGGTGAAGCAGGGAAAGGGGTCATCAGGTCTTGCCCTCCACTCCACCTCTTCCCTCTGTACCCCCCTCCAAACTTCATCCCTTACCCAGGCCTGCTTTCCTCCCCAAAGTGGTAAATTTCCCCCCAGGGACACCAACCCTTTACCAACCCCTGCTCTAATGCCCCAAATCCCTCCTCCACAACTGGGGATTCAGTCCACAAAAAGTGAATAAGAAACCCAGTGCCCTGAGCCAGCCTGATACATAGGTGCCAGGAAGTACTTGGAGGCACAAAGTGTGCCCACTCTCAGGGAACAATCCCAAACTAGGCCCAGAGTTTGACTCCAGATCTCTTTCAGGGGAAAGCAGGAAGCCAGGGGCCTGAGGGGCTTCCCCCAAGCTGAGTGGTTTCTCCTCAATAGCTGGGGGAGCGATGGGTCAGCAAGGCCCAGGCCAGCCTATGGAAGGCTTCTCCCAACTGGCAATAATGCCCCATGGGGACCCATTAGGGTCAGGGCCTGTTCTTCTCTGTGACAGGATGGGAATGGGGATGAAGTCAGCAAGGCATGTGTGTATGTGTGTGTGTGCGTGTGTGTGAGAGAGAGAGAGACAGAGACAGAGAGACAGAGAGAGAAAGAGAAGGAGAGAGAGAGTGCATGCTCGTGTATGCCTGTGCGCATGCGCACCTAAGTCAAACCCTTCCTTCTGGAGCTAGTGTGAAGTCTCAGTGAGATCACCTGAATGCATCAGGCTCTAAGCAGGATGGCAGCAAGTGATGGTTAAAAATAAAGAAGGTGTAGGGCAAGGTGGACAATTTATGTGGAGATGCTGGAGGGAAGTGCTGGATGGATGAGCAGGGGAATGTAGAGTGCTCTATTAGGGTTCTTGGAATCTGGATGGGATTAGGGTGAATGATGCTTCTGTGCATTGTGTGTACAGCTAACTATGAGGCATGGTTTACATGGGGAGGGGTAGTTAGGGTGTCAGGGTACAGGGCTGATATGAGCAATATAGGGTGGATTGTCTATATAGGTGCTGGGAACAATATGAGTGGGTTAAGGTACATGAAGTGTTCTGTAATTGGCATGAGAGGACTTCAGGTACAGAGACTGTGGTGTGAGTGGCCTGGTGGAGCACATGGTCCAGGTACAGAGTTATTGGGATAAAGGCCTATCTATGTATGGGTGTCAGTAGGCACATATCTATATCCAGGAATACCGGGGGCCACAGGTGTGAGTGATGGGATACAAAATTTTAGAAACGAGTTGGGATATGTGCTGTGTGAAGGTGCTGGATTGTAGTGTGTGGGGCGTTGGAACAGTACATGATCAGCATGTAGAATGGTTGGGTGCATGATCTGAATGTTGAGTAGTTGAGATCCTGATCTGTGGAGGGACTTGAGTACATAATGTGGGGTGGTTTGGTGTATAGGGCATACAGAGGGGTTCCTGGTGTCATACCTGTGTATGAAGTTGTTGGAAAATGACCTGTTGGGGGTATGGTAGGAGTGGGTGGTCTCTGTCAAGGTTTTGGGGCATTGTGTGGTATGGGGTGTTAGAAGGGTCACGTGGGGTTGTAAGGATTGTCTGTTGAGGTGGCTGGAGTTGTGCTGATGACCTCTGGTGTGGACAGCTGGAAGATACTCTGAAGGATACTCTGATTAATCTTAGTGTGCTGAATGTTGGCAGGAGAACTGTCCAGAGGGAGTGTGCTGGGGGCTATGAGTAGAGCTGTAGTGAACTGCGAATTTATTGACAAGACAGCCAGTTGAAGAGCTCCAGGGAAGGTGTTCTGGTGGGATGGGATGGGTGTGCTGGGAGTGGGGAGGCCCTTGGCAAGGCATTTCCCTGATCTTTCAGGACTGTATTGGGATCAGAGTGCCTGGAGAAGACGCACTCAGCTTAGGCAAGGGGTTCTGGACATGATATGATAGATAGAAGTTTGCAGTAATGGCCTGGGGGAAAGGAAGAGTCTGCTGTCCTTGAGGTATAGATGTTGCTAAAGTGGAAAAGCCAGAGACAAGCCCAGGCCTGGGGGTGGGAAGTGGGGACAGAGCTGGAATGGGTGCCCAGGCAGGTGATGGATACCTCCCTATGGGGATTGGCTGGGTAAGTCCAGCCTTAGTGCCTGGTGATCTTGCCCTGGCTCTCTGCGGGCACACAGAACTGGGAGGAATGGGGTGGGTGGCTGTCTATGGGATTCATTCCTGGGACTCTTGTAGGCACCAATACCACCCTTGGAGGGCACACAGAGCCAGTAGGGACATGCAGTCTGTCCACTATCCCCACAAAGCCCAGCTCCCATCCCAGACTGTGCCAGTGTCTGAGGTTCTGCATGTGTGTTTGTGGGCTGTGTCCATAGAGTGCCCAGCCTGGAGCCTGTGCCCTTACCGTCCTCAGTGGGCACGTAGAGGTTGAGGTACAGGCAGTCCTCGCTCTGGTTCTGCACGTAGGTGGCAGCTGCCTCCAAGTTGTCGGTGAACCACACAGGCAGCATGATGGCTGGCAGCGCCCCATGCAGGTTCTGCGGGCAGGCGGGTGGCAGGGTGGTGGCGTTGCGCACGCCCGGCCACGAGGCCGGGGCCTCCGGTGGCTGGAAGCGGCGGGCGCCCAGAGGTGGTGTGGCGTAGGGCACGCCCAAGAACTGCACGACGGGGCCCAGGATCTCGTTGTTGAGCTCGCGCCGCACACCGCGCACTCGCCCGTAGGCTGTGTTCACCACTGGGAAGCGCTCCTCCCCAAGGCTGCTGAGGCCCAGGCTGGGGCCACCCGGGGCACCGCCTCCGGGACCTCCTCCCCCTCTTTGAGCCCCCACCAACCCCATCAGACACAGCACCAGGAGCCACATGCTGATCTGGGGACCCCCCCTCCCTCTCCGGGACCCCCCCCCTCGGAGAGAGAGAGAAGGGGGGGGAGAGGGAGGGAGGCCCCCCCTCACCCCAGGAGGGAGGAGGGGTTGGGAAAGGAGGGAGGAGGGGAGTGAGAAGGGACCTGGGTTAGACTGGACAGGGAAGAGGTCTGTTCCTCTCCATGGAGGGGGCAAGGGGTGGGGAAGGGGAAGGAAGTGGGAAAAGGTGAATGCAGCCTGGACCTGTGGGTTGGAGGGAGAGGGTATGCAAGATACAGATGGACAGACAGAAAAATACATAGGAGAGGTGGAAGAAGGGAAGGGAAGAAGGGCAGACAGAAAGGAATGGGGAAACAGAAGAGAAGTGGTTAGTGACTTGGAATTCAGACCAGTTGCCCCCCTTCTTCCACCCTCAAGCCCTCCCCCAACACTTCCCTTCACCCCCAAAACCCCTTTCATCAGCAGGGACCCAGATAGGAAAGTCTGAGGCCAGGGATAGGGTCAAGATGTGGTAAAAGTCCAGGACACAATTGGAGGGGAAGGACGGTCAGCTCCCCAGACCAGTCTGCCTCCTTCCAGCTGCTTTATCCCTACCAGGAGGGCTCTCCTCAGGGACTCAGGAGTCCCAGTTCCCACCTCCCTGGGAAGGACAAGATAGACAAGGAAGGGAACATAAAAATACCAAGTTGTTAATTAGCAGGAAGTGGCAGGTTTGTTTATATGTGTGAATTACTCCTGAGCAGTAATTTTATGGCACTTAACCCCCACCCCAGGCCAGACTCAAGGACTGCACAAGCCCAGCACCTTCTCTTCTCTTCAATATCCCATTCCCTAAGCATTTGTGCATCAGTAGGGGACTCCCTTTCCCCAGGCCTTTTCCATTTCTTCCCTCAGAAGTTAAGGTGCCTTGAGGCAGGAGCCAGAGTCGAGAGGGGATGCTGGAGGGGGGCAAATCCAGGGACAGATACGTGATCCTACAGCCGGTTGCTGAGCGACAGGATGCTGCCCCGCAATGTTACCTCGGCAACGGGCTGCAGCTTTAACCCTGGGGGGGGGGGGTGCGGGGAGGCGGGTCTGGAGGAAAAGAGGAAGGGACTGGCTTGGATATGGGGGTCCATTCTAGGCATGAGGGCAGAGGCATGAGTCAGAATGCTAGAGATTCCCCCAACCTTAGCATAGAGGAAGAAGTACATATGTTGAGGGGAGCGCGAGATTGGAGGCATTAAAGAACCCTAAAAGACCCGCCTCTTGGCCTCTGTTGGCCAATCAGAGCCTAGTCCTAGTGACCAGGCCTCTGGCTGGGGAGAAGGGATACTGAGGTGGGTTTGGAGGGCATCAGATGCACCTACTAACTGTCTCCCTCCCAGTCTGGAAAAGCCTTGTACTCCAGGCACCTCTTCTTCCATATATGGTATTTTGACCCATGTCCTGGGGCAAAGCTAGGCTTTCTTCTCTTCCTATCTCTGCTATTCACCTCCCCTTCCCCTTGCCAGTCCCCTACAAATGCTGCTCTGATGCCTGGGTGCCCAGGGCAGCAGAAGCAGGACAAGGGAAGAGATCAGACTGAAGGGGCAGACACCCAGGTCATTTCAGCACCCCCCCAACCCCCCAGCTGCCAAGGCTGTTTGCTGACGCGGGGTTTTCAGAGCCAGGCGCCAGCCCGCGGGTGGCTCTCTGCAGGTGTCAATTTATTCCAGCGATGAGGACACAGGAATCCTTACCACACACCCAGTCGTGCCCTCCCCCTCTTCAGGTCCTCTAAAGCTCCTGTTCCCCCATCACCTAGAGGGGTTTGGGGCTGGGTCCCTCAGGATTTCCTCTGTACATGCCAGGGTGGGCTCTGCTTCCATGGCCTTGCCACCCCCTCCCCCTCCTAACTCGGTCTATCTGCCTCTCACCCCTTCTTCCTTAAGGTACTTCGGGCCTGTGGCCTTCTCCCTGCCAGCTTCTTTCTTCTTCCCTCCCTCTGGAGCACCCCCATTTCTTTCCTCTCCATAGTGCTCCCTCAGCGCATCTTTCCCATCCTCTTCCAGTCTGCTCCAGCTCTTGCCTTCAGTCTCTGTCCCTCAGTCTTTTTTCATCACTCTCTTCCATATCTCCCTCCTTAGTGTTTCTCATTTTTCTCTCTCCTTCACATCCCTTCTTCAAATTTCTCCCTCAAGCCTTTTCTCTTTTTCTTTTTCTTCTCTTTCCCTATCTGTCTCTCCCATTTTCTCTCCCCTTATTTCTCCTTTCTGTCTGACACATCCTGCTCCCCCCTCCTCTCTATTCCTCCGTCTTGTTCTTTCCATTTCTGCCCAGGCCTGACTCCCCCAACCGGGGAGAACTGAGGGATGGGGGTTCAGGCCGCAGCCCCCCCCTTCCTGCAGTGGGGAAAAATGGCTTGGCCGGGAAGGGGAAAAGGAGGGGGAGGGGGAGATGGGAACACATGGGGTCTGTAGGCCCATTCAAAGGATCATTCATGGGCTGGAGAGAGGCAGAGACAAAGAGACCGAGACAGAGAGACAAGGCTAGAGCATCTCTAGGCGGAGACGAGCAGACAGAGAAGGTTGGAGGAAACCAGGCTCAGGGAGAGATGGGGAGTGGGAGACCCCAGTGGACCGCCACGCAATCCCCTTCACCCGGCGCGGCTTAGCTCCTACCTGGCTCAGCCCTGGGGCCGTGGTGCCTCCATCCAGGGCTCCGAGTAGGGGGCGGCGGCCTCTGAGCCCCCGCGGTCCCGCAGGCCCAGCCCCCGCCCGCAGCGCCTCACCCAGCGGGGGAGGGGGATCGCCCCAGCCCCAGGGGGCGGGGCCGGGATCCAGTTGATCCCCGGGGAGAGGTAGGGGATGGGGTTGGGGTCAGGAGGACCCCGAGAACAGGGAGCCCCGCAGTGAGGACAGCTGAGTGAGGAGGGGGCAACGGGACAAGACTGGATTGAGGATCCACTGGCTCCGTGGGCCGGCTTCGAGGGACCAGAAGGCGGTACAGGCGGAGGATCCTAGGGAATCGGGTGTGGGGCGGGGTAGGGGGAGTCCACGGCAATCCCCAGGGGCCCGGAGCCCGGGAGCGCAGGATCCGTGGTGCAGGGGCAGGGATCCAGACGGAATCCTTGGGGAGAGGGAGGGAGGGATCTAGTTGATCCCGAGGCAGGCGGGAGTGGAGGTCCGGGAGTCAGAGGAAGGCGGGAGTGGAGTCTGGAGCCCAGGGGTAGGGGTCAGCACTGCTCCTAGGAGGGAAGGCGAGGGTGAGGGGAAGGCTTGGGGGACGCTCAGCAGCCGGGAGGCCCGGACTCCTGGCTCCGCGCGCCAGGGCCCGCCCGCCCCGCGTCCATCCCAGCCCGAGAGTGATGATCCGTCGGCGGAGCAGCCGCAGCAGCCCCGCGCGTCACCGCGCGGCCGCCTCCCCCGCCCCCTGCAGAGAGAGAGGCGCACACCCCTCGCCTGCACCCGCCTGCCCGCCCGCCCTCCAGAGTGTGGGGGGATTGGAGACGGTGGAAGAGGGCGGGAGTGGACAGACCGACGGATGAACGAAGGCGTTCGGGGCAGGAGGGAGACATCCCCTCCAGATCTCCCACCCCCGGGGATCGCGGTTGGTGGCGGGGGTGGCGGCGGTGGGCGAGAACTGTAGGGGGCGGGGCATCATGTGAAGAAGGCGAGGCCTTTGGACCTGGAGGAGGGGCCATATGTACAGTGGGAGGGGTTTAATGGAGATGGGTGGGACTTGGGTAACTGTGGGGTCGTCTCTTTTGGGGTGTCGGTCTGTTTTAAAGCTGGAAAGGAGGAGCCTGTGGGAAAAGGGGCAGAACTTTGCGTGGGGACCTTGGTTTTTGGAAATTGGCAGGAGGTGGGAGGGGGTGTTAAAAGAGGAGATCAACTTGGAAAGTGGGCCAATCCGTGACGCAAATCTTGTAGTACCGTCCCCCAACTCCGCTCCCCTCACTGCTCCGTTCCTCCGCTTCTAATTGGTTCTGATTTCTCCACCCGCCAGATGTCTTCGCCACTCAACAGAGGTTTTACAACGGCGCAAGTACCAGGGTGAGGACATGGACGATAAAATGAACACGGCTCTGATTGGACATCTGAGCACCTTATTTGCATGGGAGCTCAGGATTGGTTGGTCTCTCAGTTGTCCTGGGCGGTGTTCGCCAGGCGCGTGACGATCTTCTGCCATGGTGTGGCCAGGGGTTGCTTTCCGCCGTTTGGGCGCCTTGTCTGGAGCTGGGGCCTTAGGCTTGGCCTCCTACGGGGCTCATGGTCAGAGTGCTGGGGATGGAACTGGGATTGTGTTTGGGGAGAACTATAGGTCTGGTACGAGGCGGAGTCTGTGTTAATTGTAGGGGCTTTCATAGATCAGACAGCTTGCAAGACCTAAACCTTTCAGTTTCTCAGCCCAGTCAAATTGGCTCCTAGGACTGCCCATGCGTGTTTCCACCAGTCAGAAGCCCCTTGGGGATGCCCTTTCTCCAGGGTCCTTCCGGGAGTTGGAGCGTCAGGACTGGTAACCTTTGCCTCTCCTTTACACAGGTGCCCAGTTTCCGGATGCCTACGGAAAGGAGGTGAAGTAACTGCATTGGGGCTCCCCGACTTCTGCGTCTATCAGGGCACAAAGCCTGGGGTACCTGAGGGAAGTAGGGAAGGGGGTGCGCGAGTCTTTGGAGCAGCAAGGGCTCAAGCCTGAGGCGTGGGTGCCTAAGGGATGGGCAACCTGAGACTTAATTTGGGGATGAACTTTGTTCCTTGGGATTCAGGGTTCTGTGTTTCTTAGGAGGTTTCCCCATTACTCTTTTTCTTACAGCTCTTCGACAAGGCCAACAAACACCACTTCTTACACAGCCTGGCCCTGTTAGGGGTGCCCCATTGCAGGAAGCCCCTCTTGGTAATTTTACCTCCTTGCCTAACCCTGACTAAGCCCAACCACTCCTCAGGCCTCCCTTTCCTTACTATCTTGTTTTCTTCCTTGTTTCTCTTTCAGGCTGGAATACTGCTAGCCTCAGGAACCACCTTATTCTGCACCAGCTTTTACTACCAGGCTCTGAGTGGAGACCTCAGTATCCAGACTTTGGCCCCTGTGGGAGGAAGCCTTCTACTCTTCGGCTGGCTTGCCTTGGCTATTTGAACTTCCTTGTGTTTAATTTCTGGGTACTTCTTCTTCTTTTTTTTTTTTTTTTTTTGAGAATGGGAGCAGGGAGGGGATTAAAAGAGAAAAGCAAGTAAAGAAATTTGGAGTCTTTGTTCATCTAACCTTTTGGAGGAGGAAGGGTAGGGATTGTCAACTTCTGAACGCCCTCCCTTTCCTAAGACTGAATTACTGAGCTTTGGGTCTGGAGATTCTGTTCACCTCATGTTAATTTGTTATGAGGTTCTTAAACTGGTGGGTATCGGTGTCATAAAAAAAATGATTGAAATAATGCAATTTCTTACTGAAGCCCTCTGAGTCCTAGGGATCTGTATTCTAATAAGCTCACCTTGTGGTTCAGATGTTCACTAGAATTTAAAGGTTACTGTAGGGTAGGGTAGTGATTTTTAGCCCTGTCATTCCACCAACATATTGAGCACTCACTCTAGAAGTCAGGGTTAAGGCAAGGCAACACAGGAGGAGTGCCATTCCAGTAGTCCCCTCTTATTTGTGCTTTCACTTTCCACAATTTCACTTTGCACAGTTTTAGTTGCCTGTGGTCATCTGAGGCCCAGAAATATAAAATAGAAAATTCCAGAAACAAATAAGTTATTAGCTTTAGATAATGCGTTGTTCTAAGTATCATGATGGAATCTCACGCCATCCCACACTCTCGCTGTGATGTGAACCATCCCTTTGTCCAGAGTTATGAGCCCATTAGTTATGTAGTAGCCATCTCAGTTGTCAGGTCACCTGTTAAGGTATCATAGTGATTGCATTTAAGTAACCTTTATTTTACTTAATAATGGCCCTAAAGTCAGAGAGTGATGATGCTGACGATTTGAATATGCCAAAGAGAAGTTGTGAAGTGTTTCCTTTAAGTGAAAAGGTAAAAGTTCTGGACTTAAGGAAAGAAAAACAGTTGTGCTAAGGTTGCTAGGATTTATAGTCAGAACAAATCTAATTGAAATTGTGACTTAGGAGGAAACCTGTGCTCATTTTGCTGTTGCACTGCAAAAGCTACAGCCACAGTGTATGATAAATGCTTAGTTGAGATGGAAAAGGCATTAAATTTGTGGGTGAATGACATGAACAGAAAATGTGTTATGATGGCAACCTGTCATGCCAGAAAGCATTGAGCCAATACAAAGACTTCAGCAAACAGTCTAACAGGAAACAATATATATAGGGTTCAGTACTATCTGTGATTTCAGACATACCCTGGGAGTCTTGGGACATATCCCCTTTGGATACCTGTAGGTACAGAATGCTTTGAGATTCAAAGAAGGGATAGAACATCATCTATTAGGGATTAGAAAATGCTTCACAATGTTTGGGATGATCTTTAAACAGTTGTGTGAAGAGAGAGAGAGAGGTGGGGAGCCAAGTATGAGACTAAAGGAACCCAGTGTGGGTTGAGTTGCTGAGAAAAGGTATGAAGGCAGGCTGGAGTAGCTCCCACAGCATGAAGAGGATTGGGCAATATTTAAGGAGCAGCATTTATTAAGTCAGTGCTCATCAAGTATTGATCGTGTATCAGACACAAGGAAATTTATCTGTGAACAAGACAGATGCCATCCTTCCCCTCCTGGACCTTTCCATTTAGTAGTGGAAATGGACCTTAAACAACTTAGCACAAGTATGTCTTTGGAGTTGTGCTGTGCTTAAAGGAAAAGAATGGAGGCAGTGAAGCAGTGGAGGGTGCGCCACTTTAGATAGGAAGGCTTCGCCAACAAGGTCCATCTGAAGCTGAAGCTAACTGCGCGGAGCTGGAAGGCAGTGTGTTCTAGGCAGAAATAATAGCTGGCAAAACAGGCCACAGAGGAGCACTTCAAAATCTTTGAGGCAGATGAAAATTGGGTGAGTTGGAAAAAGTAAAACCAGTGTGGTCAACACTAGCTGAATAATTGGAGGATCCTGGATGGTCAGTGCAGGTTGTGCAGGCAGACACTTGGAATTTCTTTGTAGTGCAACAATAAACTAGTGAGAGGTTTTTAAAGTGAAAGTGCTAGAATCAAATATGTTTAAAATCTCTGGAGAACCAATCAGAGAATGGCAACAGGGAGACCAGGTCAAGAGGCAACTGAAGATGTCCAGGTGTGAGATGGTGATGGTGGCTTGGCTTAGGGTGGATGAGGTGGTGAAAATGATCCAATTCAGAATAGATATTTAAGATAGTGCCAATAAGACTTGCTGATGCATTGCACATAAGGGGTAAACGAGAGGGGCAGTTCTGGCTTATGTCCCTGATTAGATGGAAATGCTTTTACTCAGGTGAGAAAAACCAGAAGGAAGGGAAGATTAGGGGGAGGCATATCAGGTCAGTTTTGGATATGCTGCTTCCAAAATGTCCAAGAGATATCCAACTGGAGGCTGCAGATAGGTAGTTGGGGAACTCTAGGAGGTGTCTGCGCTTGGGAAAGAGGTCTGACTCAGGTTTACTGTGCAACCCACTTTGGTCAGTCTTCCATCCATTTTCCCCCGTAAATGTCCTTGGAGGGATCCCGTGACTCAATATGACCTGGTTGCCAGATCTAATGGATGATTTTCAATCTAATTTTCCCTAGCCTTTCTGCAGCATTTGACAGAACTGGCCATATTGTCCTTTAAGCACATCATGTTGCTTCTATGACACCACTCTTGCTGATCTTCCCTATTTCTGTGGCTACTTTGCCAGCTTTTCCTCCCCTATGCAGTTGAATTTTTAATGGAAAAAAAAAAAAAAAGCCAGAACTACATATATATATATTTTGATTTCATTATTTTTTAATATTTTTTCTTTTTAAAGGGAGACTTTTGTCCTATTATCACCCCCCTCTGGTTTCTTCTTGTTCTTGTTCTTTTTTTTTTTTTTTTTTTTAGATTTTTAAAGTTCATTATTTTTAGAGAGAAGGGCAGAGAGGGAAGAAGAAAGGGAGAGAAGCATCAATGTAGGCCTTTCACCTGCCTCTAGCTACAGACCTGGCTGGAGACCTGGCTTGCAACCTGGTTATGTGCCCTGGCTGGGGAATCGAACCAGCGACCTTTGCGTTTGCAGGCTGGCTGGTGCTTTATCCACTGTGCCACCAGCCAGGTCCTAGTTTAGTGCTTTTGATCCATTTCCATCCTTCATGTCAAGCAATGTCTGGGACATAGGAAACCTCTGGGTAGAGGAGACCCAGGTTCCCGAATGGCCACCCTTTGTGTAAGGTGATACCTAATACCTTACTTAGCCTTGGTCCTGCCAGTGAGATTGGCTCCTCAAACCAATATAAATAACACCTGCTTGATAATTTGTCCCTATTATTACTGTATATAGCATCCAGTCTTCTCAAAAGTACTGAAAGTAAGTGGTAAATGAAGCTGAGAGGTACGGAAACTTGTTCTGTATCATATAGCTAGAGCCTGGGTAAGCTGTGATTAAAACTCTTTTGTCCAATTCCCAGAGCCAAGTGCTTTCCTTCATGCACATACCAAGAAACTCAGATTTCAACAGACAATACACTTTCTGGAGGTGAGGACCTCCCCACAGCAATATGCCTCTCACTAAGGATCTCCATCCCTCCCCAGAGGGAAAAGGGAACAGTTCCCATTTCATGGATGTGAAATGCCCAGGATGCTATAAAATGACTGTCTGTAGCCCTGCAAAAATGGTGGTATTGTACATTGGCTGTTCCACTGTCCTCAGTCAGCCTACAGAAGGAAAAGCAAGGCTTACAGAAGGATGCTCCTTCAGAAGGCAGGATCACTAAAAGCACCCTGAATCAAAATAAATGGGGAACCATCCCAATGAACGCATTTTGGATAGAAGCAAAACAAAACGAAACAGTGAAGACATACCCTTTAAAACACAGTTTGATACAATGTGTTCACTGTTACAAGTAGAAGCTGAGGTGGATTTGCTTTGCCTTTGGGGACTAGTAAGACTTCAGTCTACTGCTGGGTTTTCAGCATGCATAGTTAAAGGAACAAAATCATACTGGTAACAAAACAAGAGGGAGCCCTGACTGGTGTGGCTCAGTGTGTTAGGTACCCAAGCAGTAACCAAAAGGTTACTGGTTCTATACCAGGTAAGGGCATATGCCTGGGTTTCGGACCTTGTCCTGGTTGGGGCTATGAGAGAGGAAACTGATCTATGTTTCTCTTGCATATGATGTTTCTCTCCCATTGGTTCTGACTCCCTTCCCCTCTCTCTAAAAATAAATAAATAAACTAAAATCTTAAAACAAAACAACCCAAGAGAGAACAGGAGTACCTGGATTGCTCAGGATGGAGTAGGCAGCAGGAAAAGACAGAACAGAGTAAGTGTGGACACCACACTGTGAAGGGTCCCCTGGGCTAGACCTGAGTCAATTTTGACTTCCCTTTTGACTTCTCTTTTTCTCACATCCTGTATCCAAGCCATCATCAAGTCCTGTTGGCTCAAATACAAATGGAATCTTACCATTTCCCACCACCTGCACTGCTAACCACTCTGGTCCCTAGCCTAAGCCACCATCAAATCTCACCTATGGGTAAGGTGCAGGCCTGCGAACCCAAAGGTTGCAGGTTCGATTCCCCAACTAGGGCACATAACCAGGTTGCAAGCCAGGTCTCCAGTCAGATCTGTTGCTGGAGGCAGGTGAAAAGCAACCATACATTGATGTCTGCCTCCCTCTGCCTCTCTCCCTTCCCCTCTTCCTAAAAATAATGAAATAAAATATATATATAAAAAAAAATCTCACCTAGTTTTTAGCAAGAACTTCCTTCTGCCCGTGCCTACCTACAGCCTATTACTCTGGACAAAGGAAGAAAGGGGGGACCTAACACAGTAGCCCTCAGCCGTAGTTGTACATTAAAATCTGGAAAATTCTCAAAAAGTTGTTATGTCTGCATCTTACTCCAGATATTCTAATTTACTTTACAGAAAGTAGGGCTCAGGCTTTAAAGCATCCCAGCTAATTTTAACTTGTGGCCAGAGTTGAGAACCATCGTTTCAGTATCTGAGTCTCATGTCTCTTCCCTGTCCAAACCCCGCAACACATTCCATCTCACTCAGTGTATAATGCAATGGTCTACAAAGTGGTAAGTGATCTGGTCTCCTGTGACCCCTCTTACCTACCTTTCATTCATTCTATTCCAGCCACATTAGCCTTCTTTTGTTCATTAAACAAGTAAGGCACACTTCTGCCTCAAGGCCCTTGTCCTGATTGCCTCTACTTGAGATACTTTTTTTTTTTAAATAACACTTTTTTTTTTTTTCTTTTTTTAAAATTTCATTATTTCTAGAAAGAGGGGAAGGGAGAGAGGCAGAGAAGGAGAGAGATATCAATGTATGGTTGCCTTTCACCTGCCTCCAGGTACAGATCTGACTGGAGACCTGGTTTGCAACCTTGTTATGTGCCCTGGCTGGGGAATCGAACCTGCGACCTTTGGGTTCGCAGGCCGGCGCCTTACCCACTGTGCTACCAGCCAGGGCTGCTTGAGATACTCTTCACTTAGAAGTCTCCAAGGCTCACCTCTTGACCTCTTTTGAGTTTTTACTTAACTATCACCTTCTTGGTGATGCTTTCCTAGTCCACCCTCTTTAAAATTGTAACCCCTGCCCACCACTTTCTACCCTCCTTATTCTTCTCTATTTTTCTTCATAAATACTAATAATCATCTTCTGATGTTTTATATATTTTATTTACATTATATGTCTCTTCTTCACTAGAACGTAAACCCCAGGGGATGGGAAATTTTTGTTGTTTTAAATATATATTATATATTCCTATTACCTTAAGTGTTGACATACAGATGTTGCTCACTAAATCTTTGTTGAATAACTGAATTTCTGTGTTTATATGTTTTGGTTGGAGGGTGGTCCATGGTGTGGACCAGGTAGAATTGGAGCACTAAGGGTTACCAGGGAGAGGTGAAGCCCTTGCCTGAAGGAGGAAATGATGACTGAAGTTGTGGGAGCAGTTAACCAGCCCAGAGGAACATGGGCACACAGACAAAGAAGCCCCCCAAACTGGCTTCTCTCCGTGTTTATCTTGAGGTTCTCCTTCATCTGCCTGATCAATAGGCAGGCACCTGAGGTCATCCTGGACTTTGTACCACCTTCTTACAGAGAGGGGAAGGGAGGGAGAAAGAGGGATGAATGTGTGAGAGAAACATTGATTCATTGCCTCTCACACACACCCCACTGGGGACTGGGCCACAGCCCAGACATGTTCCCTAACACAGAATCCAACTGGCAGGCAACTTTTCACTTTGTGGGATGATACCCAATCAACTGAGCTATATGGGTCAGGGCCTCAAACAAGTTCTATATTGTATAAATTCCTCCAAAATCTGTCATTTCAAGCTGTCTGCACTACCACAGCCATCCTCTCCCCCAGACAACTGCCAACATCCCAGCCTGGGTGCCCCCATTGTTCTCCACATTGCAGTTTTAATTTTTTTTTTTTTTTTTTTTAATGATTTTATTTCATTATTTTTTAGAAAGAGGGGAAGGGAGAGAGGTAGAGAGAGAGAGAGACATCAGTGTGTGGTTGCGTTTCACCTACCTCCAGCCACAGACCTGACTGGAGACCTGGTTTGCAACCTGGTTAAGTGCCCTGGCTGGGGAATCGAACCTGCGACCTTTGGGTTCACAGGCCGGCGCCTTATCCACTGTGCTACCAGCCAGGGCTTAATGGTTTTTCTAAAACCATAATTTGACCTTAAGTTTTTCTTAATTATATTGGGTCTTAAACTCTTTCAGTGGGCTCCCTGCTGCCCTTGGGCCCAAGTCCCAACTTCCACAGGCCTTCTATGCACATGGGCTGGCCTCCCTCTCTAAACTCATCTCTTGCCACTCAGCCTGTAGCCCCCCAAGGCACAGGACTCCCTCACACCTGGGTCCTCTGCTCAGGTCCCAAAAGAAGAGACTCCTTCTGAGGGAAGTCTTTCCTGCTGACTGTGCTGCCTCCTCTGCCCACCCTGAACCTAATCTCCTGCACATTCACTAGTGACGCTATTTGTCAGGCTGTCACCTGCCTGGCTTGGTACACCTGAAAGTAGTCATTGCAAGATATATGCGTGGGTCACTGCAGCGTCAGGAAGAAGAGACAGCGAGGTAGCTCCCAGGGAAGCAGAAAGGGAACCAGGAGCTAGTCCTAGAGTCCAATGAATGCGTGTGAAGGGTGTTCCGCTGCGTCAGCAAGGCCCGAATCGCCCTCGGGAGGAGTCTGGGGTCCCGAGCAGTGCAACTGCCCTCGCTTTCTATCGAGGGGCGCTGAGGACTTGGAGCCCGCAGCGCATAGCCCGCAGAGCAGACGCGGGTAGCAGGGTTGGGTATCTGTAGGCTGCCCTCCCCAGGAGAGCTTCCCCTTCAAGCCTTCGTCAGTCAAACGGAAGAGGCGGGGATGCCAACCAAGCAAAGGAGCCGGCGGTCCAGGATCAGCAGCCAGGCAGAAGAGCTTGCGTTCTTTCTGCGTTATTTCTGCGCGTGCGTAGCTCCCACGCTGGGGGCGGGGCCTAGACGGTTGAGGGGCGGAGTCATATTCTGGGCCCGCCTCCACTAGCTCTCGGGAGTCTCCGAGCGCTGGGCACCTCACTATTCTAGGGGCTTCAGGTGAGCTGCGGGGCACAGAGGGGCCAGGACACCTCCCTCGAGGTCGGGCCGTCGTTCTGATTGCGGGTCCATCTGTCCTGCCCTTTACCAACAGCCGCCTCCGCGGAGAATGGGAGAACAAAGGGAGGGGGCGGTTCTGGAAACCCCAGAGGGAATCCAGGGTCCCAGGTACTCTGCCCCGCCCGCTGACACTTTCGGTTTCTCCCCGAGTCAGAGAGGCGCCTCCCAAAAGACCCTGGGCGGGCGCCGGGCGCAGCTACCTCTCCGCGTTTTCCTGTCGGTCTTTGTGTCTGTCTCTGTGTCTGTCTGGCTGTTTCCGAGCTTGCCTCCACTTCTAGAACTAAGCGCTTCCGGAACACTCACAATCCGCGAAACCTCATCCCTTTCCAATGGCAGGTAAGTGTGCGCAAGGCCGAGGGTCTCCGTAATCCCACCACGGGCTTGCGAGCTGGGTATCGAAAGCATCTTCTGGGAATGTGCTCTTACTGGCTGGGTGGGGCCCCCCTCTCTTCCTCCCTGGGTGGGGCCCCCCTCCTTTCCTTCCAGGCAGCCTCCGCCCTGCTCCCCTGCCCCATATTTTTCAGTCTGTTCTCACATTTTCCCCGCAGCCTCGCGGACCCCCACCGGCTAAAGGGAAGGGGATGCAGCCACAGGTCCCTTTCTAATCCACCCCTGTGCCCCCACAGGATACTTGCCCCCAAAAGGCTACATCCCTTCACCCCCTCCTCCCTACCCTGTGAACGCTGGGTACCCAGAAGTGGCACAGCATCCTGGGCCGGGGCAGGTGTCAGTGCCCCACCACATGCCTGCACCTGCTCCCGGCTTCGCTTTTTTCCCCTCGCCTGACCCCGGTGCCCCGGGGCCTGCTGCTCCCTTCTTGCCACTGCCTGGGGTGCCTACTGGCCTTGATTTCTTGGTGCAGGTGAGTGGAAAGTGGGGAGGGAGGAGTAACAGGGAGGGGACCAAGGCGTGCACGCCTGCCCGCTGAAATGGGCGCGGCTTTTACTCTCTTCCCAGATTGATCAGATTTTGATTCACCAGAAGGCTGAGCGAGTGGAAAGTGAGTGGAAGGATGAGTAGGTTGGGCCTTGTGAGGGGGGCAGAGATGGGGGGCAGAGATAGTGGGCTCTTGGGCAGACGCTGGTGCCTGAACCTCTGTGTCACCCATTGGCAGCGCTCCTAGGCTGGGAGACAAGTAACCGGTATGAGCTGCGCTCAGGGGCTGGACAGCCCCTGGGTCAGGCAGCTGAAGAGAGCAACTGCTGTGCCCGTCTGTGCTGTGGGGCCCGCCGGCCCCTTCGTGTCCGTCTGGTGGACCCCGGGGACAGAGAGGTGCTGCGCCTCTTACGCCCCCTCCACTGTGGCTGCAGCTGCTGCCCCTGTGGCCTCCAGGAGGTGGGTGGACAGGGATGGGTCAGGGAGAGGTTTGGGCAGGGGACAGGCAGTAATTCGGAGGACCAATGATGGAGCATCACCTGTGTGAGGCTGGTAGTGAACTGGTGGGATCGGAGGTCTAATGAGGAGAATAACAGATGGTCTAATGAAAGAGATGAGAGGTCTTGTGAGGGGAAACAGGCAATAGAGCTGAAATGGTGAGAGCTTGGGCCAGGGTGCCCTGACTCAGTAGTAACCCTGTCTGCCTCCCACTTCAGATGGAAGTACAGTCTCCACCTGGCACCACCATTGGCCATGTACTACAGACCTGGCATCCGTTTCTCCCCAAGTTCTCCATTCAGGATGCTAATCGCCATACGATCCTGCGAGTGGTGGGGCCCTGCTCGACATGTGGTTGTGGCACAGACACCAACTTTGAGGTATCAGTAATAAGGGGAAATTCCTGGGAACTTCATAAATCCAGATGGCAGCTTTTACCAGGCAGGATGGCCAACACTACTAAGGTCAAGACACCAAGCTCATCAATCCAAGTTCACTGTGACTCCTACCACATTTCCAATGTTCCTCCATTCAGAAATAGGATGGCTCCGTGGTCTTATAAAACATGACAAAAATGCCCTACCTGGTTGTGGCTCAGGGGATGGAATATGGGCCTGCAAACCAAAAACATGACAAAGAGGGTTTCACCTTGAGGACTGATGCTAATTGTTACCTGCAACCCATATTGAGGGGGAAATAAATCTAAGGCCAGGCTAGATTTAGGGTGAAAAATGATTATTGAGTCTGCTGTGGGCTGGACCATTATGGATGCTGTACATGAGTCTGTGAGCTCAGGCACTGGAGCAGGCACTACTTTAATATATTAACATCCTGTGGCTTGCTTGCCAACCTACAAGTCCAAATGGCCCCTCAACCTGTAATCCAGGTGATATCCTTCTCACTATGCATTCCTTTCCCTATCTGGAGCATAAAGAAAAGTGGTGACAGTTTCAGGGTGAGGTGTGGGAAGCACCTTTGCTTCTAGAAGACAAAGACACTTTACAGACCCTTGAATTCTTTAAGGGATAGTTACTTGTGCAGATAAGGGAGAAATAACAGGTGTAATCCAGTAGTCTTTCCAAGGCATCTGATGAGGTGTCCTACCTAAGGTTACTTTTAAAAATTGAGTCACCTTGCCTTGGCCAGGTGGCTTAGTTGGTTGGAGTGTCATCTTGTACATCAAAAGGTTGTGAGTTTGATCCCTGGTTGGGGTGTGTACAGAAGGCAATGGATCTATGTTTCTCTCTCACATGGATGTTTCTCCCCACCCTTTCCTCTCTCTAAAATCAATAAACATATTTTTGGGTGAGGATTAAAAAAGAAAACTTAAGCCCTGACTAGTATGACTTAGCTGGTTGAGTGTTGCCTGGCAATGTAAAATGTTGCTGGTCCAGTTCTCTGTCTGGGCATATGCCTGGCTTGTCCTCAGCTGGGGCATGTGCAAGGGGCAGCTGATTGATGTTTCTCACATTGATGTCCCCCCCCCTTTCTCCCTCCCTTCTCTAAAAATAAATAAGTAAAATCTTAAAATTGAGTCACCTGAGCAGCTAAGGAAAGAGTCTGATAGGAACTGGGTGGGAAAGAGATAACTTAGTGACTTCTGGATGGGAATGCATTGATCGTGGAGTTCTCATAAGGCCAGTCTCCCTTTTACATAATTATGCATGGTCCATATTTGGGGCTGTAGTCTTGGAAGCACAGAGTTGGCTGGAAAAGATCCTGCCCAACTTGGGACTGGTCTGCAGAAAGTGCCTCAGAGGTGTACAACAATGAGGGAAGGGGATGGGAAAGACAAAAAGGAAATCACGCTAGTTCTAATCACTGGAGAATGAGTATAGGAAAAGGACCAGGAAGTCACTGAATCACCACCTACATCAGCAGAACCTATTGCTGCTGGGCCCAGAGAGTTCATTTGAAAGCTGCTCCTTGCACACACCCCAACTAGAGACAGAACATGCAACTCAGGCATATGCCCAGACTAAGAACTGAACTGGTGACCTTTTGCTTTATGGGACAGCACCCAAACAGCTGAGCCATACCAGTCAGGGCTCAATATTTTTAAAGAAATTTTATTTTATTTTTAGAGAGAAGGAAAAGGAGAGAATCATCAGTGTATGGTTGCCTCTTCCATACCCCTAACTGGGGATCTGGCCTGCAACCCAGGCATGTGCCCTGACTTAGAATTAAGCTGGTGACCCTTTGGTTTGCAGGCCAGTGCTCAATCCACAGAGCCACACCAGCCAGGGCTCAATTTTTTTTTTTTTTTTTTTTTTTTTAAGATTTTATTTCATTATTTTTAGAAAGAGGGGAAGGGAGAGAGGCAGAGAGGGAGAGAGACATTGATGTATGGTTGCGTTTCACCTGCCTCCAGCCACAGACCGGACTGGAGACCTGGTTGGCAACCTGGTTATGTGCCCTGGCTGGGGAATCGAACCTGCGACCTTTGGGTTCACAGGCCGGCGCCTTAACCACTGTGCTACCAACCAGGGCCAACATTTTTTTTTTTTTTTTTTTAAATTTTAATCCTCACCCCAAGGATATGTTTATTGATTTTAGAGAGAGGAACATTGATGTGAGAGAGAAACATGAACTCTCAGAGGCTGTTTACCGCTGCCCACTCCTCCCAGTAGATGGACTTGGCTCCTCCCTCATCAAGGCCTGCATGTAGTGCTGGACAGAGTCCTCCCTACTTGGCAGTGGAAAGGCACTCCTTTGGGCAGACCCAGCCTTCTGAAGCCTGGTTGGCTGGTAGGTTGCAGCTAGGATTTTAGCAGTCTCCCTTACCCTCTTAGCCAAGCTACTTTGGGCAGAGCACAAATTGCACCAAATGTGGGTGGCAAGGACTTTGGTAATGAAAACAAACCTAGCAACCAGCCATACACTAAGGAGTGCTGGTTGTTTCCATTTCTCTCACCACTGATGTTCAGTTGTCATGTTGGCCCTTCAAAAGGAAGAGATTGAAGTCAGATTTTTGCTATATACTCACAGCGTGACCAAAGGTGACTCAGTTTCCTCAGAAGTCTCATGGGAACCCAAGGCTGTTGGGAGAATGCACTAAGTGTAGAGCCAGCACAGTTCATACAGGATGGCTGGGAGTGAGAGTGGAGACAGATGATCAGTCGCCTCTATCCTAGTTGTGTCTTCTTCTTCCCTCTCTCCCTCCTGACAGGTGAAAACTCTGGATGAGTCCCGCAGTGTGGGCCGCATCAGCAAGCAGTGGGGGGGATTGCTCCAAGAAGCCCTCACAGATGCAGATGACTTTGGGTTGCAGTTCCCACTGGATCTGGACGTGAAAGTGAAGGCTATACTGCTGGGAGCCACATTCCTCATTGTGAGTTGGCTGCCTCTCTCCTCCCACTGGAGGCTTTGTGCACTTCCTGGCCTCCTGTTGCTAGAGAGGGTTTGGGACAGATTTTATGGGGGATTTCAGCTCCAGACCTGGGGTATGGTAGCTAAGCCAGGCTGGCCCAGCCACATCTTCTGTTGACAGTACCCTCCCCTCAGGACTACATGTTCTTCGAGAAGCGAGGAGGCACTGGGCCCTCTGCCATCACCAGTTAGACAACACCTCAGAGTGAGGAGACTATCACCTCAACCAGAATCCAAGATGGTCACCTGGCCTGGCCTGGCCCCTCCTCAGAGGCAGCCCCTTTCCTCCATGTATGCTACAGGGGACAAACAGGGAAGCCCAAGAGGCTGAGGGCCATGGTGCCCCACCCCTTCCCTACTCCCCTGGCCTCCTTCACTTGTGGCTCCCACAGAAGGGTATGTATGAGAGCCCTTCCCCTGCTACCTCTCACCACTGTCTGGCACTCCCTCAGCACAAGGTATATCAGCATATTGGCTTTCAGACTTGCCCTACTCACTTCCTCCTACCCACGCCCTGGATGAACTTTTTGGAACCCAGGACTCTGGGGTTTTACAACAGGAGCTGGGGTGGGGAAGGTAAGCAGCACCAAAGATGGCTAATATGGCCACCCTTCCCTGCATCAGCTTGACCAATTGGTTCAGCCTCAGACCATGGGACTCAGAGGGGATCCCCACTTCCCCCTGCAACAGTTCTAGGGTCTGGGCCCCAGTGCCAGCCTCCTCTTCTCCTGGGCCCTTCCCTTAGCTGGTGCTTGCTGCAGCTTCCTGTTGGTTACTAACCACCCCTCCTTCCCTTTTCCTACAAAGGAGGCTGCATCTTTGTATGTTACACTCATATAAACTTTGTAACTTTTTGGACATTGGAAGATCTATGTAATGGGAGAGGGTAGAAGAAAGAGTTGATGTGGGAAGAAACAAAAGGAAATATGACAGCTGGTTGGGGATGGGGCTGCCAGGATCAAGTATCCTCTAGTCCAAAAGAGCAATTTTCATCACCCATAATATCCCTGGCCCAAGGCAAGGCAGTTTGGGCCATGTGCCTCAAGTCAGTATGGCTGTTTCCATCATCCAAGGTTGGCCAGTGTGGCAGCTGATGGCAGTTCAGGGTGGCTGTTCCCCTGGTTAAGTATGGCTACTTGATCATTCTCTGTAGCAGGTAGAAGCTTCCTGTGGGTATGAGGTGTAGCAGATCTGTTCCTCCAAGTCCTCCTCTTGGTTGGAAATGTAGTAGGCAAGTGGACTAGATCCTTCTATGACCCAGCCAAGGGAGCCTGAGCCTTCAGAGGCCAAGGGTAGAAGGAGACACTGCCTGACCCTGGGCTTTTCTTATATGTGCCTGTAGCAGGCTCTCTTCAGGTGGGAAAGTGTGCCCTTTCAGGACCTTGTTTGGCTCTGCTTGGCCCCATATGGTCAGGTCCTGATGCATGCTGGTGTCCATGTCTAAGGGAGCAGGGCTCAGGGCCGAGCCAGGACATAGCGACTGGCTGCTGAGAGGTCCCACTGGTAATGCTCCAAGATGCGCTGGCAGTCAGCTCTGGACCGGCTACTCAGGTGGAAGAGCTGGTCTACCTGTGGAAGCAGGAGGGCAGCTGACTACCAGAAGATAAGGGCAGGAGAGGTGGGAACCCAAGAGAAGGATCTGACTTTACCTTAAGGTTCTGGATGGCAGAAACTACATCTCCCCCAGTGGCTCTTAGTGCCTCTTGGCACTCCTGATGGGTGACTCCATGTACACTCACCTCCACCTGTGGGCGGACAAAGTTTCACTCAGGCTCATACCCCAGCCTGTAATCCCTGCTGGACACCAGGTCACTCAGGGAGACCTCACCTCCATAACCCTCTTCTGCAACTTAGGGTTGGGAACAGTGGCTTTGCTGGCTCCAGGCACTTCCAAGGGGTGACTGTGCAGGGGTTCTCTGTTGGGCCAAGACGGCTGCTCCCTGGGGGGCTGGCTGAGCTGAGAAGAACTAGAGGCAAAGGGAGGGCAGGGTGGCAAGCCTGAGCGTCCCTGGGGCAGATCTCTGGTATGTTGAAATTCGGGGTAACTCGAACCACCCCCTCTGGGGCAAGGACCCAGGGACAGAACAGATTCCAGACTCTTGGAAATGCCTGCACAATTGCGGGGGGGAGGGAGGAGAAAAAAAAAAAAGAAACTTGAGAGGAAGCCCAGATGCTGAGTCCTGTCCTCTCCCCATTTTCTGTCTATTTATGCTATCCTTAGGTGGACCTTGTGATAGGTGGGACAATAAGACAGGTGCAGGACAGACACCCAGGCCTAGGCTTGAGGACCCAAAGAACTGAGAGTGCAAGGGCTGCATGGGAAGATGCTGTTCAATGGAGGAGGCAGATCTTAAAAATACAGCTGGGATGTCAACAGGCAGAATGAAGTGGGGGCAGTTAGTCATATGTGGGGAAATCATGGATGCAGAGGGTTGGGTTCAGAATAGGCAGCAGACTGGAGGGTTGTCCTTGATCTCAAAGAACCTGGAACTCTCCCCCTACACACACACAGTCACCTTTTATCCTTTGCAAGGGTGCGGGCCTTCTCTGCCCCTTTGCTGGAGGTAGCTCCCGAAGCTTTGCCTTTGGCCTAACCCTGTTGGAGAGTGATCCAGTTCATTCTCCACCTCAGCCCAACCCCCCAACATGTCATTGTCCCCTCACAAAGAATCTCTGGGGCTCCCCTGCTGACTGAGAGCCAGACTGAAGCTCCACCTAGATTGCAAGTCCATCCTCCCAGCTTTACCCTGGACCCACCCCAAGCTTCCCTTCCAGAGCAGTTGCTGAACTTGGTTGGTTCCCCCAGCCCAGCTCTGTGCCCCACTCAGATGCTCACCCATCTGTGCTTCCTCGGCTTTGCTCTCCCCAGGCAGGGGAGCCTCTATGGACCGGACGGGTGGCTGGTGAGCCCCCCAGGTCTGCCAGTGTCACCGCTGCGGCTGGGAAGCTGCCCACTTTTAATGTGCGACCATTCTGGCCCTTCCAGGTTGTGGAGCTGGGGCTGCAGGAAGAGGCACTAGTGACAGGGTGAGAGCAAAGGAGGGGTGGGAGGGTGGAGGTTGGGCTCCTGCCTGAATTCAGCTCACAAACTGTGTACCATGGAGCTGCATCTGTCTGGAGAAAGGTGAGCCTTTTTCTCCCCAACATCATAGGGCTCTACGGGCCTGTGGTGGCTCCAGCCGGGAGGCCAGGCTTGGTGGAGTTCTCAAGACCCCATGGGGAGAGGAGGAAGGAAGCAGAGGATCAGGGTTGAAGGAGCTGGGGAGAAGCAGAGAAGGAAATAGGGTCAGGTAGGTTGGGAGGATTCATAGGAAACATGAGGCCCTCACCTGCCCTCGATGATGGTGATGGGATCACCAGTCTCCATCCTCAGAGCACCTGGCTCTGTGACATCCCTCACACAACGCCCCTCAAGAGGCCAGGCCTGTAAATACAGCAGGAAAGGGTGGCTGCACTTGTGGTCTGAGTCAGAAGGGTACCATGGAGCAGGACAGAAAGGAAACTCCTCTTTGTTTGTGCACCCACCAATCAAACCCACACCAGGGGTGTCTTCTGTCCTGGGCCCTGGATAGGACTGTCCCTGTCCTCCAGTTGTAGTCCAGTGGGAGAGGTAGACTTGGATTCCATGCCAAGCTAGACACAAGTCTAGGGGTCATGGGGTCAGAGAGCAACAAAATGGGGGACCTGTCTCTACTTAGGGAGATCAAGGGGAGCATTATCCTATCCACTACTTTTACTCCATACCCAGGCCCATCGTGTCCACCTCCCAAGCACCTCTGGAAATTTTCCATTTCTCTCCACCTCCATTGTCTCAATCCTCATCCAAACCTCTTCATATCACTTCCATTCCACAGCCATTGTCTCCTACCTGGTCTTCCCACCTTCAGTATCACCTCTTTAATCCATTCCTGCACCAAGCCAGAGTGATACAATATGTAAAGTTGTCTTGTTACTCCTCTGCTCAAAATTCTTCCATGTGCTCTCAGAGTAAGGACTAAATTCCTTTAACAGTAGAGTATAAGCTTCCAGTCAAGATGGCAGCCTAAGTAAATGCAGTACTTGCATCCTCCCACAACCACATGAAAAATACAACTAAACTACAGAACAACCCTCATTCAGTACCACCTGAAATCTAGCTGAGCCGAAGTCCCACAACTAAGGATATAAAGGAAAAGCCACATAGAGACTAGTAGGAGGGGTGAAGATGTGGAACAGGCTGGTCCCACACCCATATGGCTGACAAAAATTGGGGGGATGTCTCAGCTTTGGAAGTCCCCCTTAAGGAGTGATGGGTCCCAGCCCCACACTAGGCCTCCCACCTCAGGGTTCTAGTGCCAAGAAAAGACGTTCCTATAACTTCTGGCTGTGAAACCATCAGGGATTGTGGCTGAGTGAGATGGAGGACTTCTGGATTGCTTGGGAGCAATCCCTCTTCAAGAGCCATGCACAGATTTATTTTGACTCACTCATTTTGAGCTCCAGTGCTGGGGCAGCAGCTTAAAAAACACCAGGGACATACACAGAGGAAATGAAGTGTCTGGTATCAGCACAAGAGCTGGAGTGGCAGCTTTCTCCCAGATACAAGTATGAGGAGAGGCTGTTGTTCCTTTTCTGAGCCATTCCCCCATAGAGCTGGCAGGAGGGCGCTACATGAGTCTCCATCAACCTGGCTACCACTGTTCTCCCTGCCCTGGTGATTCCCTAAGATTCTACCCCACTAACTTTTGGGCCCACTCAAGCTGTTTCCAGTGGCTTTTCCATACGAATGGACTGTCTTAGATCATGCTTCAGATTTTCCT
The DNA here is from genome assembly GCA_004026585.1 of Noctilio leporinus. Taxonomy (NCBI): domain Eukaryota; kingdom Metazoa; phylum Chordata; class Mammalia; order Chiroptera; family Noctilionidae; genus Noctilio; species Noctilio leporinus. Next base: position 9,246 of record PVIW01004083.1, on the reverse strand, counting down.
AAAATTTCTCAGAACAAGCAACATCTGGCCTCAGTGTGCCCTGTATTTCTCGGTAAGTGGCCCAGCCACAGCCCCAGCAGTAGCTGGCCTCGATTTGCAGCTTGGCCTCTCCTGGGCACCTCCAAGCCCAGCACAAGTAGCAGCTATCTACAGGTCACTTTGTAGCTCATGTCAGGTGGCCTCAGGCAGAACACAAGCAGTGCTTGACCTTGGCCTGCACTTCCTGGGAGGCCACAGAGCCATCACACCTGTTTTACAGCTTCAGGTCAATTTGAGGCACCATCCAAACACCTCCACAAGTGACACACTCAAGGATCCGACTCAGGAGGCACCAAAGCCACATGGAAGTTAAGTCCACTGTGGAGTGGACCCCTTTATAGCTGATCCTCCACAGTGATCACAGTCCTTACAGCTGATCAACCTGGGGGTAATTGCCTTCAACAGCCATCAAGGCTCAACTACAACAGGAGGGTGTACACAGCCCCCACACAGGAAGAGGTGGGCACATCTGGAGTGCTCAGTTCAGGTGAATGGGGAGGCTGTGCCACTGGATGTTACAGGACACCTACTACATTAGACCCCTCTACCAAGTCCCAAAGAACAGCAAAAAGCCCCACCCATCTTGGTCATAGATCAGTCTCCTGTGGTTTCCTCGCAAATGGGCTCCACAGCCTAGCACTCCCCATTCCCACCACCTGTAATTGCACACTGAGGCCTGGAAGGGGCCACACCAAGGTTTCCACCAGTCTACAGGCAAGAGCATGGCAGCCTCTCTCCAGCAGCTCACTGGCGGCTACCAAAAGCTACTCCTGGCTCCACCTGGGCTCCAATTCCAGTAGCAGCTCCTGCAGAAGTGCTGCTGAGAGTACCCTGCAGAAGACGTTCCCCACCACCCTGGTCTCCTCAAGGCTGGCTCAGGTCACTGATGGGCAAGCTTTTTTCCTCAGGACATCAACTCTCCCTCTCATGGCCAGTGTTGGCCACAGAGCACTTGAAATCTCCCCAACCCTCCAGCAGCATGATAACCTGTAACCTGGCTTGGGAAATAGTAGGAAGCTGCCTGGTGGCCAGCCAGGCAATGTCAATGCTGGGTCATCATCATGAGTGACCACTACCAGCCATCAGATTTCCAGAGGTGCTAGGATCTTTTGAGCCCCTCTCCGTACCACTTCTCCTCTACCCATTACCCACTCCTCACCCAACCCCACAGACTAGGCAGATTGCAGCAAGCAGAAGCAGTTGGGTACTTTTATATCAAAACAGCAAAACACTAAAAAGGAAGTGGAGAGAGCCTGCTCTTTACTGCCCAGGCGATGTGGAGCCTTTCTGAGACCCTGTAACTGTGTGTCTTAAACCAAGTGGAAAATAAACAGCAAACAGCCAGCAGCCCTGATGGTGCTCCTGAGCTGTGTGCCAATAAATAAATAAGTAAATAACAGCAAAAAGAAACAATCAAAGAAAATGAGGTTAAGGGTAGTATAAGGATCCTCTGTGACAACTTCAAGCATACCTACATTTGCATCATGGGGGTGCCAGAAGGAGAAGAGAGAGAGAAAAAGAAATTGAAAACCTACTTAAAAAGATGATAATGATGGAAAACTTCCCTAACCTGGTGAAGGTAATAGACACACAAGTCCAGGAAGTTCAGGGAGTCCCACACAAGATGAACCTCACCAAGACTTATCATAATTAAAAGGCTAGCCCTGGCCAGCATGGCTCAGTTAGCTGGGTGTCATTCAGCAAAGCAAAAGGTCGCTGGTTTGACTCCCAGTCAGGGTGTATGCTTAGGTTACAGGTTTGGTCTCCAGTCAGGGTATGTACAAGAGACAACCAATTGATGTTTTTCCTCCCCTTCTTTCTTCCCTCCCTTACCCTGTCTCTAAAAATAAATAAGTAAACAAATCATTAAAATGCAAAAGGTTAAAGACAAAGAGAGAATCTTAAAAGCAGCAAGAGAACCCTGGCTGGTGGCTCAGTGGATAGGTGCCGGCCTCTGAACCCAAAGGTTGCTGGTTCGATTCCCAGCCAGGTCCCCAGCCAGGTCTGTAGCTGTAGCTGGAGGCAGGTGAAAGGGAATCATACATTGATATCTCTCTCCCTCTCTGCCTCTCTTCCCTTCCTGTCTCTCTAAAAATAATAAATAAAATCTTTTTAAAAATATGAACAATAAAGCCCTGGCTGGTGGCACAGTGGATAAGGTGCCAGCCTGCAAACCCAAAGTTTGCTGGTTTAATTCCCAACCAGGGCACATAACCAGGTTGCAAACCAGGTCTCCAGCCAGGTCCGTAGGTGGAGGCAGGTGAAAGGCAGCCATACGTTGATGTCTCTCTCTCTCTCCCTCTGACTCTCTCCCTTCCTTTCTCTCTGAAAATAATAAATAACATCTTTAAAAATAAAAAAATATGAACAATAAAATGACCACAAATACATATCTATAACCATTGAATATAAAAAAAAACAAAATAAATGCATATTTAAAAACAAAATAAGTGAATATTTAAAGGTTGCCAGGTGGTCTAGGGACTGGGGGATTGGATGAAAAAGGTGAAGGGATTAAGAAGTACAAATTGGTAGTAACAAGAGTCATGGGCATATAAAATACCATATAGGGAATATAGTTAATAATATTCTAATAACTATGTATGGTATCAGATGGATATGAAATTTATTAGGATGATCACTTAGTAAGTTATAAAATGTCTAATCACTGGGGTGTACACCTGAAACTAATATAATATTGTATGTTGACTATAATTGAAAAATTTAAAAATTATTTTAAAAAACTTTCATCTGGTAGCACAGTGGATAAGGCACGAGCCTGCAAACCCAAAGGTTGCTGGTTCAATTCCCAGCCAGGGCACGGAACCAAATTGCAAGCCAAGTCTCCAGCCAGATCTGTAGCTGGAGGCAGATGAAAGGCAACCACATATTGATGTCTCTCTCCCTCTCAGCCTCTCTCCTTTCCCCTCTCTCTAAAAATACTAAATAAAATCTTTTTTAAAACTTTCAAAAAATAAAACTAAACTAAAAACAGTTGAGTACAGTGATTTAGGGAATAGCTCTGAAGTCAGATAGACTGGTTCAGATCCCAACTGTTCCTCAAATGTGTGCCTTCAGGCAAATTGCCTCAACTGTCAGTGCCTTAACTGCCCCATCTGTACAATTAAGATAACAATGACCTTGTTGGGTTGTTCTGAGGATTAAATGAGTGAATAGGCATCAGGATACATGTAAGGGACTTACTACAGTATCTTACACAGATCAAGTGCTCATATGTTAACTCTGGTTATTTATTATGCCTTAGAAATCCCTCCATGGGGCAGCTCCTGAGCACCTCCACTGCCTTTGTTACTTGCATTTACCCCTCCCTCGCTGAAACTTTCCTCTGCCTGTCAGATACACACTGTAATCTAATCTACTGCTCTCTTTATTCCCTCTCTGGCCCCTAGCCCTTTAACCGACATCTGTGTAGCCCTGAGTTGCTCCCCAGGGCTCTTAGCACCCTGCAGGTAGGGACTGAATCTGTCCTGCTAAGAGCAAAGCAGGGGTCCCAGTCTCCAGCCAGTATTGTTAGTCTTCTGTGTGGGACCCTGGCAGATAAAATGGAGGAAAGAGAGACTGAGCTTATTGCCGGGAGGCAAGAGTTCCCACCTCTTGGATCAGCCCCTCCAGGCAGGAGAAGCTAGGCCGATCAGCAGGGTGGAGGGCCCAGCAGCGCAATGCGAGGGTGTAGAGGGCCCTGGAGCAGAGAGGAGGCCTAGGCAGCCGTGCTTGGTCCTTCTCCAGACGCTGCAGGATGAGGTAGGGCGGGACCCAGGCCCAGGGCTCCTTGCCCCCAGAGAACATCTCCCACAGCGTCACCCCAAACATCCACACGTCCGAGGCAGAAGAGAAGGCCCCCTGGCGAAGGCTCTCTGGAGCACACCTGTGGAAGTGGAGCTGAAGGGGGCTGGATCTGTACCCCTCAGAGCTCCCACCTGCCACCGAGCTTGGCCCCTATGCGCCCACTGTCCTCAAAAGTCCTCCTTTCCAAGTCCTTCCAGACCTACGGTCTCCTCTGGGCTCAGCTTCCCTCCGAGGACCAGTCCCCTCCGCACTCCTCATCAGCTAGGCTACTGCACTCCAGATCCTCACCCTCCGGACCGGCCTCAGAGACTTACTTCCAAGGGCCCGACTCTCACCAGGCATAGGGGATGCGGCGGGGTCCGTTCATAACGTAACGGCCCGCGGCGCCGCCCAGCGGCCGCACTAGCCCGAAGTCGGCCACCTTGATAGTGCACGGAGAAGTCAGCAGCAAGTTTCGTGTAGCGAGGTCCCGGTGCACCAGTCCTCGGTCCCCCAAGTACGCCATGGCCCCTGCCAACTGCCGCAAGAAGAGGCACAGCAGAGCCACAGGCAGTGGGGTTGCAGGCGGCGGCATGGTCAAGCGCGCATGCAGGGACCCGAGCGGCGCCAGCTCCATCACCTGCCGGAGCACAGCGCCTCCTGAGCCGTGGTCCAGCCCCACGGGCCTCGGGCTGCCCACCCTCCTGCGTCACTTCAGCCCCGGGGCTGTCCTGGGAGCCAGTAAGGTCTGCTCACCATTTGCAGAGGCTGGCCCAGTACGAGCCCGTGCAAGCGCAGCAAGTGTGGATGTTCCAAGTTCATCATGACGGAAACCTCTCGAAGGAAGTCTCTCAGCTCGGTGCCCACCGGGCCTTTGGATGCCACCCGGAGGGACTTGATAGCCACTGGGACCTGGGGGTGGGGGAGGCACCATCAGGCACCCTAGGGAGTAGCTGTATCAGGGCCAGAGCAGAGAGGGCAGCGGAACAAGGGGGCTCAGCTGGCCCAGGTACCCAGAAGGAAGTAGGCTTCCTGAGTACTCACACTTTGACCGTTAGGCAGTGTCCACAGCCCTCGGTACACCACACCAAAGCAGCCAGAGCCCAGCAGCTCCCCTCTGCACACAGCACCATCTGGGATCAGACACTTTAGTCCCCCCTCTGGCTCCGGGAGGAATGGAAGGCTGTCTGAGGGTGGGGTGGTCTCCTTCTGCTCAGAGGCAAATCCTCCAAGGATCTGAAACAGGGGTGGGAACTCAGGTGTGTGGAACCTTGCATACGCCACCACTCAGCCCAGCCCATTCCCCAGCCTCAGCTGGCACCCCCACCTCAAAACACACACCTTGTAGACCCAGTTCTTAGACTTGTGCCCCAAACGGTGCCTCTTCAGAGCTTCAGCCAGTCTGCGCTGGGCTGGGGGAGGCCAGAATTAGAGGGCTGGGGTAGTGTGAGGGGAGGGAGGGGCATGATGCAGGGGGTTTAAGGGTAAGAAAAGGCTGGTGTGTGGAAAAGGGGTGGGAGAGGCATAGCAACTAACAGGTTGGGAAAGGAGAGACTAGGGCCTTGGGACAAGAGTCCCTCACCAGGCCTGCCCATGCCAATGCTGTCCAGGTCCTCAGGTCTTACAAAGTCGAAGTGCTCTGGCCGGGTAACATTCAGCTCCTCGAGTATGGGTTGATAAAACTGGTCCAGCTGGATGTCCCGGAGTAGCCTCAGCAGCCACAGGGAATCTACCTCCGGGAGCATGTCTGCAGAAAGAACTCAGGATGATGGTACACTCTCCTCCAGACACATAGCCCAGGGTAGGCACCTGAGATACTCAGACACCAGAGGTGTGGCCCCAAGCTCCCCCCTCAACCATCAGAAGCTCTCAGATAGAAAGAAAGACATGTCATAGAGAGCCAGGTATCCTGCCACTCACACATACACATCTCAGGAAGAATGCTCCCATACCCAGGACGGAGATCCTCTTCTCCCTTCACTGAGAAACCTGCCCTCCTTCGCACCTGAGATTTTAGCACCTCAGACTTCAGGTATGTTGCCTTGCTCACTCTTGAGATTTTATGGCACAGTGCCCCTGTACTCCTAGGACCCCCAGAGACACTGCCCTTTCTGACCTGAGATACCACATTACACACACTCACATACATCTGAGGCACCTCATATACACATGAGACATTTTGACCTACCACATACATACCAGAGATGCCGAAATATGTTAACACCATATATCAGTCATGCAAGTATGTACACACATGTGTACACATACACACAAAGGTACACTGCCTCCCATACCCAGACACACTGCTACATACGTGCACAAACACACACACACACAAACACGTGCACACATGGAAACATACAGATATGCTGTAAAACGTGCCAGAAACACCCAGATGTGTCCTCTCACATCTGAGATAGTCCAGTGTGGTGCCATAAAACACCTAGGCTTAGTGCCACATACCCTCCTATATACCTGTACTTGAGACAGGGCAGTTCCCTGTCCTCTTAAGCACATCACCACACAGTTCTGAGACACCAATGTCCACATAAACACACACAACACAAAAGACATCAAGGTACAGTGTATGCCTGAGTTCTGCATGCATACTTACTTCCCCTCAGCCCAGAGACGGTCAGGTCACTGCCTCTTCTACTACACAGGAGGCAGCAACATTTAAATCAAATCAGGCATTTGTGGCTTAAGTTCAGGTACTGCCTACAGCCACCTCAACTACAGGTATGGAGCCCCACCTGCACATGAGTCACTCCCTCTGACTTAGCCTCAAGACAACTCCACCAACCTTTAGGAAATAAGGCTCTAGGCACTCTAGGCGTTGGCTGTCCACACAACCTGCACCAACTCTTCCTTATACACTTGAATTCCTCCCCCCTCCCCACACACACTTAGTTAAGCCTGGAGGAAGCGGAGGACCACAAGCTGGGGCTCATTTGGGAACCTGGAGGTGGACTAGGAACTGAGCAAGAGCAGGGGCAGGGGAGGAGAAAGCCCAGGACCCTGGGCTGTTGGTGCCGCTTGCAAAGTGGGAAGAGGAAAGCACGAGAGAGGCCTAGGAGGCAAAGTTCCCACAGAAGGAAAGGACGGAGGAGGGGACAGCAGAAGAGGGAAGAATGAGGCAGACAGGCTCAGCACCCGCAGAGGCACCCCAGGCGATGGCTGCCCCACCATCTACGCCAGCGCCAGCCCCAGCCCTGGAGCTCCAGTTTCCCAGGACCCTCACCTGGCAAAGACGGAAGCGATGGATTCAGGGCCTCCTGAGCTGCCAAGGCTAAATCCTGAGAAGGGCAGGACCTGAGGCGGCAAAGGGTGGGACCTGGCAACTGTCCCGGCCAGGCCCACACCGCACCCCGACAAGGGCCCCAGTGGGAAAGGGTGAGGGTTACAAGGGCGGTGGTGGGCCTCTCCCTCTGCCAGGTCGGACTCTGAGCAACCTCCTTTCTCCTGTTCTGTGCTTGCCTTCCTTCACACTCTCTCTCCACCTTCTACCCCTTCTTTCCAGCCTTCTCCAAAGAATTTTCCCCCGCTTTCCAGACTTTCTCCTCAGTCCTGTCCTCCATGCCCCTTCTTGTCGATCCTCACCCTTCTCACCAGAGCCCCACCCCTTAAATGAATAAGCACCTGATAGAGCTATCCTGCCCTAGCACTAGGAAGATAAGGCTAAATAGGACTTAGTCCCTGCCCCCTAGACGGAAGACAGCTGCCTAGCACTTGAATGGAGGAAAGCTGGCAGCACAAGATGTTTTGAAATGAAGCCAAGGTAGAGAGGTGTTGATAGTGGTGCAGAAAGTCAGCCCCCTGTCTAGACAGAGTCCAAGATTCAAGCTATCTTCCTTTTCCCAACTCTGAAGTTCAAGGACATTTTAAGGAGCTCCCCAGATTGAAACCTGTCAGAGGTCTTGTACATATCTGGGGTTTTTTTGTTTTGTTTTTTAATTTAATTTTAATTTTTAAAATATTTTATTATTTCCAGAGAGAGGAAGGGAGAGAGAGAAACATCAATGTATGGTTGCCTTTCATCTGCCCCTTGTACATATGTATTGGGAGTGGGGACAGAGCTTCTCAGTGGCTCCTCAGCCCCATCACAGCTTGGTACCTGATCTTGGTGATCAAAGGTAGGACTCCAGCTCTGCCCAGGGGACTCAGTTGGTTGGAGCATTGTCCCTATACCAAAAAGGTTGCAGGTTCAATCCTGGTCAGGGCACATACCTGGGTTGAGGATTCTTTTTTTTTTTTTTTTTTTTTTTAATGGAAAAAGAGGAAGGGAGGGGAAAAAGAGGGAGAGAAACATCAATGTGTGGTTGCCCCTCGCACATCCCCAACAGGGGACCTGGTCCACAACCCAAGCATGTGCTCCGACTAGGATTCGAACCAGTGATCCTTTGGTTCAAAGACTCAATCCACTGAGCCGCACCAACCAGGGCTGAGTTGAGGATTTGATCTCATATTGATGTCACTCCCCCCTCCCACTTCCTTCCTCTCTAAAATCAACAAGCATATCCTCAGGTGAGGTTTTGTTTTGTTTTTAAAGTAAAAGGCAGCACTCCATGCATCAGAGCACCCTTCCCCAGTACTGGCACCTCCTGGCCTCATTTGGTATCACCACCCTCTTCCCACATAGCCTTGGCTGATCCTGGGGCTCTGTACACTGCTACTTGGCTTGGGGCGGCAGGGATACAGTCCAGAACTTTGATGAAGGCTCTGAGGAAGAACATACTATCTTCCTTTCCCTCTGGGCTCTACGGGGGGCTGCCAGTCTTAGGACATCTTTTCTGTCTCCTATCCAAGGCAGGATTTGTGAGCAAGTAGCTACTGTCCTCAGAGTTCTTTGGAAAGAAAAACTCCACCCCATCTTGCTAAATACATGGGATCTTCCAGCATTGATAGGAAAATCTTAGTAGTTCTAAGTTCTACCTGTATGGTCTTCTTGCCAATTCTCATCCCTCCAACTAGGCAAGCTCATCACATGGTAATTGCTCCCTCCGTATGGATATGGATCATCCCTGATATACTGTGGGCTCCACAGGGTAGGAGCTGAGTCTGTCTTGTTCATCTTGTGTTCTTAGTTCCTGGGCCAGTGTAGGCATATAATAGGTGCAATGTGTAATTTGTAAAGGTCTGCTCAGTCTAATTGTCATTCCTTTGTAGATCATCTGTCTCTTCTTCCTGCTTTTAGGATGATATCAGTATTTTGTATTTCTTTCTTTTTTTTTTTTTTTTTAATTTTATTGTTGTTGTATTACATCCATCCCTTTTTTGCTCCCCTCTGTCCCCCTCCCCACCCACCCTTTCCCCGCAAAGTCAATCCCACCTGTTGTCCATGTCCATGGTTCCTTTATACTAGGTTCTTGTCTAAGCTGCTCCCCTTCTTTGCCTCTGCCTCCCCCCTCCCCCCAACCCCTT
>PVIW01004082.1:0-143790 GCA_004026585.1 Noctilio leporinus | reverse complement strand
TGGTATATGTATGGGGTATGTGTGTGTGATGTGTATGTGTGGTGTATGTGTGGTGTGTATGTGGTGTGTGTGTATGGTATGTGTAGTGTGTGTTTGTATATGGGTGTGGTATGTGTGGTGTGTGTGTGTGGTGTGCATGTGTGGTATATGTATGGGGTATGTGTGTGTGATGTGTATGTGTGGTGTATGTGTGGTGTGTGTGTGTGTTGGTGGGGGATATTAATGTCAAGGACTAAATCTGGAAGGAGACAGTTATGAATCTGTGCACACAGATGTGAGTTTATTCCTTGACAAGGGTGAGAAGCACACAGGATAGGACATGATGTGCCCCTTCAACAACTGGCTTCAGTCCTGAGTGGATAAGGATAGTGCCTCACGGCGGGGGCTCTTAGAAGTTCTCTAAAATCAAATTGCTCCAGCCCCTCTCAAGGAAGCCAAGACAGGAGATAGGTTGCCTCTGTGCCCTGGACAGCCCACTTCAAATCTGCCAAATATGGGGTTTTGCTCTGGCTGGGTAGGTCAGTTATTTAGAATGTTGCCCCAATACACTAAGGTTATTGGTTTGATCCCTGATCAGGACACAACCAATGAATGCATAAATAAATAGAACAAAAAAGTTGATCTCTCTCTTTCTCTTACTTTCTCCACCCCCACCCCCTGCTGCTTCCTTTCTCTCTCTCAAATCAATAAATAAAAAATTTTGAATATGTATCTATAGATGTTTTTGCTCTTCAGAATGTTCATTGGAGCATTGTTTCCAAACTCCAGGGTTCTGTGCATGAAGATCTCAACTTGCTAGAATTGTTTATCCAGCTTACACTGGATACATGGAGATTATCCTACCTGCAAAGGATTAAACACATGGCGTGTCCCAGACACGCAATAGTGATGCTGATGGAGATGGTGATGGAGCCAGCAACTGGGGAGGTGAGCTTTCTCTCCTTCAGTCTCCTGAACTTTATGTGATGGAGGGGAAATGCTGCTGAGCAGTTTGGACTAGTGGCAGAGCCCACAGTGTTTTCAGTGAAGCTGACGTGCATCATTGTCAGCTACCTACTTACACGGAAATCTGATAACTGTTGTACTTAGAGAGTAGAAACCAAAGTCATAAGCCAAATAAGTGACCAGGAGAAAGCGATTAGTCATCTTTCTTCATGAGTGATCACAATACTTCTGAAGCTTCTCTACGTATAACTTGCAATTTAGGGCCTTGTCTAATGACAGGGTGAGCGCCTCTTATTGATCTCCAGACTTCTTAGTAAATTAAATGGCAGGTACACAAAGAGACAAGGGACAGGAGTGTGGCAGCAGCCTCACAACTCCAGCTGTCAGAATGAGGTTCTATAAAGCCTGAAGGTCACTGGGTCACCCAGGAACTCCAGTACTGAAGGTCTGTGGCTGGCAGAGTCTCCCAGGGCCAGTCCCTTGTGGTGAGATATGCATAATCTGCTGATTAGCCTGGATTTATGGCCCTCTGCATGGCCCAGGGCTGTATCTTGTCAGATCCCAGGAACTGAAAGCAAGACAAGGGCTTGGCTTGAACTTGGCTGGAAGACCCAGAAATGATAATAATAATTAACACAGCTCAACTCCATTTGCACTATAAACAATAATTAATGCATGCAGCAGCCCGGTGAGGCATCTAAGTTTGGATTATGAGCCTTAGTTTGCAGACAGGGAAACTGAGGCCAGAAGGTTAAATGGCTCTTTCAAAGTCACACAGGCAATCAGTATCATACCTGAAATTAAAATGTGGGCTTTCCTGTGTTCTGGTCTGAGGCTTGGGTTACACTTGTCCATCAACCAAGACTTAAATGAGAACAATGTCAAACTAATACATGCATACCAAAAATGACATTTCTCTAGGAGTTCAGGAAAAAAAGGCGACATGTGGTGCTGGCCTGCCACCAAACCAAGCCATGTCCTGCTGCTGGTGGACAGCCCCTAAAGCAGACAAGGACTGGCAGCACTTGTCTGCTCTTTGGGAGGAAAGGCAGCGTTGCTACTGACTGCAGTTGCATGTAAGTGTCATCAGTCTGTTAGACTTGCCTTCCTTGCTGCCTTTATCTCTGTGCTCTGGTCTAAAGAGTTAATAGTTAGTTATTTGTCTACAGAACTGAACATGCTCTCTCAACTATTAGATACTGCATGGCAATCACCCACCCTCCTATTTATCTTGCCCAATGGTTGCTTCAAAATTCCAAATATTGCTTGTACAGGCATTCAGACTCATTAGAACTATCCCATTCATATATGCATATATCTTGACAAAGTCAACATAGAATAAACATAATGCAACAGTCACACCAATTATATTTTGCAGGAAGATTATTTTTACTACAATTGCTAAAAGGATACTGGCCTTTCAATTGTCAGGGACAGAGCCGCCATTCCAACTGGCTTCAGTGGAGAATTTCAGGGACACCTTCATGTGGAGCTGGACTCCTATGAGCAAATGGTATCCTTGGCACCTGAGTGTCTCCCTCTCTCCCTACAGGGCGTTGTCCTTATCAGGATCCTGTGTGAGGGCAAAAGAGCCACTTGAGTTCAGGCTGACGCCCTGCAGTGGAGCAGCCCTGCATGTGGAAGCCCTTCTTCCTGACAGCACAGACAGAAAGTCCTGGAATTGATCGTGGTGGGCCCACTGGACCCCATGTCCCTCTCTGTTGTCACTGGGACAGGTGGATGTGTCCCTCTTGCTGTCTAGGCCTAGGTTACATGCTTGTCCATAAAGCCAGGGTACAGGGATAGCCCCTCGCAGACCATTGAGGTCAAGTATGGGGAGGAATGGTTCCCCAAAACAAAATGGGGGTGCTATTTGCAAATGAGGGAAAGGATTACAGCAGGTAAAGGCAACTGATCTTTACTACCTTATGTGTAGAAATTAAAGGTCCACATTTTACCATATACACTAACAGAATTTTTTTTTTTTTTTTTTTTTAATGCTCTTTCTAGCCCTGGCTGGTGTAGCTCAGTGGATTGAGTGCTGGCCTGAGAACGGAAAGGTCATTAGTTTGATTTCTAGTCAGGGCACATGCCTGGGTTGCCAGCCAGGTCCCCAGTTGGGGGGTGTGCAAAGGGCAACCAACTGATGTATCTCTGCCTGGTTTTCTCCCTCCCTTCCCCTCTCTGTAAAAATAAATAAATAAAATATTTTTGTAATGCTATTTCTATTCCCACTCATAGAACCATAGCTTGGCCCTCAAATACAATTTACTGCTAAGAGACAACACCGCTTTAATGAACTTAAAAGCAAATGTGCTTCTCCTCCTAGTTTGAGTGTCTCCAGCTATTCAGGATGCTATGGTCACGGATCTCAAGACCACACCCTCCTGGGAGAGGAGGCTCCGACAGACTGGAGGGCAAGAAGCCCACCCAGTCAGGAAGAGCCTGGCTACTAAAAGAACCTGGCAAATGCCACAAGCCCTGATTTTAACAACATTTGACAAAATGTTTTCCAATACACTTCTGCATCATTTGGGTTTTCCTGAGGAGCGCAGATTATGTTTGTAATTAAAAAACAAACACAAAACCCACAGAAAATAAAGATGTAGGCAAGTGGGTAGGATGATAAAAATACAGCTAGAGGGGTGCTGGGATGGTGGAATAGCCCAGGTATGAATCCACACCTAAAGCATGTTACTTAAAAGCTAATGTTAAATTGACAGTGTCTGAAAAACATCCTTTCGTGACTGAGCTCCTGAAACCCTGCCTTCTCACTGTTAGCAATGTCTCATGTAACCTGGACATCCCATATTCTCCAACCCTCTCAGGTCACCCTTGCCTGAGTAACCCATGTCACACATCTATGCATCCTCTAGCTTCTCCGGGGCACCCTGGGATTATGTCTTTGTTCTTCATATCACGTTGGTTGTTTCTTACTGTTTTTGCTTCTGCAGCTCCCAGTCAACACAGGCTGCCTATTCCTCCAAGGCACTAGTATAACGTTAAGGGAATTACAGAGCAGGAAAAACCCTTCAAGTACGTAGTTGCCTTGTGGGCCTTCGTTATGGCCTGCTTTCTTCGCTACCTCTCACCAACGTACTGACCCACCACTTGTGTGGCCAGGATAGAAATCCCCCTAGAAGGTTGTCCCATAACACCCAATGACTTATTAAAAACAAAACAAAACAAAACAAAACAAAACAAAAAAACCCTAATCAAAAGGAGTTATTATATAACAAAAGGACACATTAACTCCACGGGCTAATTCCTTGACAAAAATCACTCACAAATCAAAAATGGAAGTTTCTTAGTTTCAGCCATGTTAGGGCATAAACTCAACCTCAGAAACAGGGGGAAATTGTTGACAAATTTGAAAATAGATGTTTTGGTTCCTGGCACATTAGGATGAAGACCAAATAAGTGGTTTGTCAAATCTATAGTTAGCTAAGTGTGGAAAGGACAACCTCTGTCCTGGAAAACAGAATGAAGATCATGCTGGGATTATCATGAACCAAGGCAAAGAAACTGTATGTTTCCACGAGGAAAAGATCAGTGACTTGAGTAGGGATTGGGAGAGATGGGCTTAACTCTCAGTTTGGGAAGGAACCAAAGAACTATGGGACCTAACTAATTACATGGTTAGTGTGTGCCAACCATGTGACCTGCTACTAAGTAACAGCGGTAGAGGGTGGTGTTGTAGCAGAGGAAACCAGTGTGATCATATCGTTGGCCCTAGTCAAGGAAGGCATTTAGCAGATGAGGGGTGGACAAATGCTGTCACAGATCTCAGGGTGCTTCACTTGGGTTGAGGGATGGGATGGCACATAGGAGTTGTCTTTAAGTATTTAAAGGACTTAAAACTTGTTCCGTGTTGTTCCAGATAGGTGAAATTAGGGGCAGTTGGTGAAAATTACATAGATGAAGATTTTTGCTCAAAAGCTCGTCATGGACATGGACAAGTGGGATTGACTTTGTAGGGGGGTGGGTGGGTGGGGAAGGGGAGAGAGGGAAGGGGAAATTGGATGGATGTAATACAACAACAATACAATTTGAAAAAAGAAAAAAGAAAGAGAGAATGTGCTTGTACTTAGAGGGGCTGCTTAGGCCCCATGCTGAGGCAGCAAATATCTTAGTGAGGTTTCTGCCTGCATGGTAAGTGGCACAGATGACTTCAAAGTCCCTTCCTGCCCCAGGAGAATGCATCCTAGAGGAAAAATATAAGAAGGCATATGTCAGTCCTCAGGTCACACACAGAAGGCACAGTACCAGGGCAGAAATACTTAGAGGGCCTAGAAAATGATTTAAATTTTTTTCTCCATCAGAAAAAAAATTTAGGGCCTGCAAAAAAACAATTAAATTTTACCTAAAAGAGACAAAAATGTTGATGTATTTAACATTATATTAAAAATAATTTTTATATTGATATTATGGTGGGAGGGGTGCACAAAGCAATAGGGTCCAGGGTCCTTGAAGACCATAATGTGGCCTTGGCTTCTGCCTAAGACAGGGGTGCGTCCAAGTCCTGATTCCCTGGAGAGGTCCCTTGCTGGCTTAGGGTGGTGACTCCAGCTGGACATTGTTACTTACAGTTCAACTCCTGACCCACCCAGCAGGACCCTTTCCTCCCATCATTCTGCGAATTTGGACATGATCTTTGCCTGTTTAAACAGGTCTAGGACTGCAGCACTGGATTGAAAATGAACTGATGTTTAGGTGCTCTGCAGGGAATTAGCAAGGATAACTTAGGAAGACATCTCAGAAAGGAAAAAAGGTGCCACTCACTCATCCACCTGAACCCGATGGATGTCCTGTCCAGTGCCCTATAATTGTCTTTCTCTTTAATTGTAGTAAGATATATGTATTTATCATTTTAACCATTTGTTACTATACAGTTCAGTGCTATTAAATACAGTGTTGTGAAACTACCATACTTTTATATCCAACACATTTTCATCATCCCCCCAAAATAACTCTGCCTTATTAAACACTAATTCCTTTCTCCCTCTCCTCCCTGGCCTTGGAAACCACAATTCTACCTTCTGTATCTATAAAATTGTGTATTCTTGGTATCTTATGTAAGTGGCATTGAATGTTTATCCTTCTGACTTATTTCACTAAAAATGGTTTTTCTGGGTTCATCCATGTGTAGCGTGTGTCAGAACTTCATTCCTTTATATGGCTGAATAGTCCATATATTTCTTATCTATTTGTCTGTTAATATTTGATTGTTTTCACCTTTTTGTGGTTGTGAACAATGCTGTTATAAACATTGATAGGCAAGTATCTGTTTGAGTCCCTAATTTTAATTATTTTGGATACGCACTAGTAGAATTGTTGGGCCATGGGGTAGTTCTATATCTAACCTTTAAAGAAACCGCCAATACTCTGGTTTCTCTTCAGATTGCATAAATCTTTCACCTTTTACTAAAGAAACCACCAAACAGTTTATAATTGTGCCTTGATGGGCGTTTTCAGCAATAAATAGCTTTCTGGAACAGAGATGGTTGGCACCTCTGAGCTAGGAGTGGTGATGAATAATTGCAGCAGCTTGTCATCACACCAAAAGACCAGAGAAAAGCATGGCTGAACCCCAGGCATTCTCCAGGCCGCAGTGTTGACAGGCTACCCCAGACACCTTCCTTGTCATGGTGGTTGTCACATGGAAAGAAAGCAGAAAATCACTTGGCAAACAAAATTACTCACTACCATCCTTGACCAGGTGAGCACAACATGGTTGGCCATCAACTAGAACAGGGAAATGGTTTCCTTAAACAGAACTCTTGCTCAATGGCATTCATGCATGTTTTTAAAATACCAAAATATATAGACAAAGAGTACATAAGTTGAGGTTAATTAACAATACAATTAATGCCATAAAATCTACCACTCAGTTAAAATACAGCACATGACCAACCTGCTTGAAAGTCTGTTTCTCTCTTCCTAATCAATTTTCATTCTCCAGCTCACAATATAGTCTATCATTTTTTTCTTTCTAGTTTACTATATACACATATAACCCTACATAATCTATTGTCCAATATTGCATGTGTTTTTGAAGCTCCCATAAGTAAAATCATCTGGTATGTATTTTTCAGTGACTTGTTTTTTTCATGCATCATTATACTTTTGAGACTCATTCATACTGAAATATGTAACTGTAGCTCATTAATTTGTACCACTGTGTTATGGGTCCTACTTTATACATATCCTTAATGTATTTATCTATTCTATTGAAGATGGGCAATTCTGGTTATTTTCTAAGAGCTTATTCTAATCAGGATTTTTATCCTAATGATTATTGGCACTAAGTGATTTCTATTATGTGTCTTCCCACATGTGTGGGTTATCTCCAGATTGTGAGTATGAGGTCAGGTACCATGTCCCTTTTCTTTTGTTAGATTAGTAAACATTGAGTGGTCCTATGCCATCACCCATACTTTTTTCCTGAACACTAGCCCTCTTTGACCCAGCAGCCAAATGCATACACATGACCCCACCCTCCCATCAGAGCTGACTGGGTCAGAGGTAGATATTGGAGTCATATTAGGCCAATCAGATGTTCTCTTGAGAATTTTAAACTAGCATCAAAAGAGAGTAGTCTCTGTTTCTTTGTGGTTGGCCCAGTAAAAGTGGAAATTTTGGAGCCTGAGTCAGCTGATTTCCCTTCCCTGTACCTGGTGAAAAGGGGGTGGGAGGGCTAGAGTATAAATGAGGACTGAGAGGGTGAATAGATTTAAAAGCTGGGGTGGAGGGTAATTGGGCCAAGAGCTCTAAATCCTTCCGGGCCTCAGCCCCAGCCCTCTGCAGAAGGCTGGCCCTTGGGTCCCAGGAGAGCCCTCTGTTCAGTCTCTACAGTAAATTGACCTTTTTTTGGTTTAAATTGGTTTCAGTTGTTTTCTATGGCTTGCAATCAAAGACCTCATCTACGCAATTTGCTTCTTCCCAGCCATTCAAAAGCACAGCAGAGCTAGCTGTCCAGAGATCCCTATTAACCCAATTCTTTCCTGGCCTAAAGATAGGAAATTCTTCACTTCCAGAAGCACTCATCTTCAGAGAGTTCAACAATGGAGTGGATTTTTAGTTGCTATGCTAGTTTGAGGTCACCAGGGTATAAAGTAGCTATACTAGTTGGTTCTTAGAAATGACTGAATAAATTTGCTTTTAACTTCCTTTAAAAAAGTACCTAATACAGATATCCACACCTGTCCTTCCCACCCCAGTTCTCCTCAGATTGGGAAAGTAACCATGAATAAATGAATTTTACAGATAATCTTCAATCTTATCTAAACTCTTGGCCAATAGCTTCCTCTCTGCCTTTTCCCAGAGGTGTGGATAGGAAACAAATGGACTGTGAGAAGTTGCTTATCTCCTTTTATCCCCCCCCCCCCTCCAATGGGTGGTGATGCTAATGAACAATGACACTGGGAAAAACAAGGTGGCAGGAGGACAAAGAGAAGAAACAAAAGCTTGGCTGGTTAAGGGCTAGCAACGCAGGAGTTGTGTTGAAGTTGGAGGGTTGGCCTAAACACATGACTGAAGATGGAGAAGAGAAACAATGGGAGGGGTTGGGCAAGGCCCCCCATGCCACAGACACCTCCCAAGTTTGGCCGGCTGCATTCACAAGACAATACACTTCCTTTCAGGTATTTGAGATGCTGAAGATGTGGCCCCCATTAAATGGAAGTGAGGCAGGCTTGCCTCCCAAGTTTGGCTTCACTGAAAAGCTTTTATCAGTCTGTGCAGCCCCTAAAAGCACTGGCCTTTTCTGCCTAGCGGTGAAGCCGGGTCGCACCGCATCTCACTTTAGAGGCAGCCCTCGGCTTTGATGTGTCATTTGAGGCCAGCGATCGTCTGCCTCTCTTTTCTTGTTTCATCAGTAACCACTGCACAGCCACAAAGGACAGGGAGCCGGCTGCTCAGCAGAGCCATCTTAGAAAGCGGGGGAAGGAGTCAGTTGCTTAAACCTCAGCAAACTGAATCAGATAATCCTTTGTTGTGATATTTCAAATGTAACGTTTCAAACTTGCTCTCACAAACTGTCAGGGACTCACTGCCCAGACCTTGAGCTTGGCAGCTAATACCGGAACAAACGATTGCAAGCGGAGGAAGAGCGTGGTGCTTCATTATTCATGGAAACATGCTGCTGGGTGCTTCGGCTAGAGGTTTTGATGAACAGAAAATGTACCCTGAACTTATTTTCCTTTTTGTGAAGTCCTGACACAGCACTTCTGCTTTCAAAGGAAGCTGTGTAACAAGACCAACAGACACCCCACAAAATGAGACCACCTCAAAATCAAGTTCCCTGACTACATGGGATTTAGCTCGAGTTGTGTTTTAAGAAAGAACAAGCCAGAAACGAGTCTCTGTTGCGTGGTGCCCACTTCCATCTAAACAGCTCTGAAGTCCAGATGCAAGCTGTCACTGGGGCATCTCTGGAGAGAGCGTGGGAAGTTAGAAGTCAGTGTTTTTGATTAATTAATAATCATCCTCAGCTGTGTTGGCAAATGATAAAAACAAATTGTCGGCCTTTAAAGTAAGGGTGGAAGATGTGCACTTCCCCAGAACGGAGGGGGAAGCAGGAAGAGCCCTGTTGGCCTAGTCTGCCCATGACCGGTCTGCTGGTGGCCGAACAAAAACGACCTTGTATGTTACCCTATAAACTCCTGACAACAACCATAGCTTGGGCAGCCAGTTAGGGAGAAAGGAAGTCAGGGTCTAAGGAATGGGCCTAAAGGACTCTTCTATGGCTACCAAGTTTTCTTCTAGAACAACCCAACTAAGCATGTGCAGGCATAACTGTTTCTCTGTGTTTGTCATTGTGAAAGTCATACAAGCGTGAGTCAGCAGGTTCCAACTGAGTGAGTGTGTGAACGTGTACTGGGATGAGGTGAAGTTTTACTAGTAGTTTAGAGAAAACAGTGCTTTTAAAACCGACCCCCTATAAGCAAAACAGCGACTTGGTGTCATTCTTTCTTGAAGACTCCCCAACTGCCACTGGGTGCTCCCTTTCTCCCAGCTAAGCCTGGACTTCTCTAGCCATGCTTCCCTTTGTAGAACTCTGTACAGTCACCCACTTCTCCTCAAATGTGGTGACCTATTCTCAGCTTGGCAGCACCTGGTACAGATAACTTGCCAGAGGAGACTAACACCACAGGAAAGTGGGGCCAATGGATGGATCTGCTCCTGGATGCTCTGTTCATCCTTGGCTCCACAGTGGAAGTTCTATCTTTCTGTGACTACGACATTTTTCTCCTCCTTTCTGTCAGAACCATGATGCAGGCTCTGATTACTTTTTGCCTATTCTATTCTTAAGGTCTGCAAATAATCCCCATCTCCTGCCAGCCTCTACTGGAATCCATCCTCCACAGTCCACCTCAGCCTCCCAACTCCCATGGCCCTTCATGTCTCACTGAACAACCTGAACATACTCCCAATAACTCAGGAACCTTCCCACTACGGATCCAGAAGACTATTTCCATCCTAACTCACTATTTCTCTGAAAGTTCACTCTTGACTTTTACTTCCAGCTCTAAGGGAAAACCCCACTCAGCCTTCAGGGCTCAGGTCAAATGCCACTTTCTCCATGCAGTTTTGAGTTTGCATAGTAGATGTGATTTTCCTTCTCTTTATCCAGTGTTCTGCTCCAAGTCTTCCCCCTTTGTATTAGACTCTTTATGTGCTGGTCTAATGCCTAAATTAGAAGCATCTGAGGGCAGGAAGGCCAAGTTCATCTTTGCCTCAGCATCTGTAGCACAGTGCTGGGGGCCATCCAGAGGGAACCAGGTGGCCAGACCCTCCTCCCACTGGGAGTCTGTCATCTGAGGCTGAGAGGTGCCGGGACAACATGGAAAGTCTGCAACTCCTACACAATTAAATATTCACCTATATTATTTTTCAATTGCTGCATAACAAATCACCACCAATCTAGTGGCTTAAAACAATGCCCATTTATCATTTCACAGTTCTATAAATCAGAAGTCCAGTGCAGCATGCCTGGGTTCTCTGCTCAGGGCATCACAAAAGGTGTTGGCCCTACTGAGTTCTTGTCTGAGGGCCCTGGGGACATTATCCATTTTTAGCTGTTGTCAGTGGCAGAATTTAGTTCCTTGTGGACACAGAACTGAGGTCAGGCCAACCGAGATTATAGCTTTCTTCAGGTCATGATGGAACCATAGAAGTAAAATCGATCTGTAGGAAGGGGGGAAATAGCCCTTTCCCTTCTTTTGGCTGATCAAATAATCAAATCAACAAGAGGCAGGTTGAAAAGAGAAAATCAAATTGGATTTCATGCACATGGGAGCTCACATACATACACGGGACCTTGCACACATCGGAGATTCAAAGACAGAAAGGGAAAATGGGTATATATGACATTCTGAGCTAGGGATGAGGTAGGGTACTTTGGGACTTCATATGTTTAGCAATTAGTTTGCTCTTCTGTATAGATAGGTCAAAAAAGGTTATCTCTGATATCTCTGACTTTGAGCAAGGCTTCTAATTCAAATTCCTCTAGATAGTTAAGAGTGGGGAGAGGGGTGGTATAGAAGTTTCCCTTGAGCCCACAGAGTCTCTGTTACCTTTAGCTCAAAATATCCACATTACCCCTGAGGTACATCCTGGGGTGGCTCGTTCTGAACCCCCACACGCTGTATTCATAGGGTATGCACTCAACAAGAGAAACAGGAAATCTTGGGTCCATTTTAGGATTCTGCCCACCATGTCACCTGAAATATCCCTTTGAGGCATTGTGAGAGCTGGGCCAAATTGATTTTGTGGGCGAGTGGTGGCTGGAGAGATCACATGTTTTTAGTGAGCATAAGAAGAGACTTACAGGGAAGGGGAAAATAGGAGTTCTTGAGAAGTTATTCATTCAGCACAGTTTATTCAGCCAATATCATGTGACTACCGCGTGCTAGGTCCGGGGAGATACTGGGGACAAGGTGTGGCCACTGTCCTCAAGGAGCTTCAGTCCAGTAAAACTCACCAAACTTCAACACAATCATGGCACCCAACGCATGAGTTTCCTCAAGGATCACTTCCCTGCCTGATGTTGTGTCTTGAAAACTGCTGTTTTGTATATTTTATCTGTTTTGTTTGGTGGGGGTTGTTTCCAACCAGAGAGTAAGTTTGGTCCCTATTATTCCATGTTGGTCAGAAACGGAAGTCCCACTAAAGTCTTCTGATTCTATGATCCAATAAAAATAATTAGAACCTGCATCCCCATATTTATATTTGTAAGTTATACTGTATGCAGTATACTTGTGAAAATACATAGTAAATATCAATCATGTTAATAACTGTTACTATTAGTAATAATAAAGCTTAATACCTTTCTTCATGTGTAATTAAAACAGGTATAAATAGAAGTTAAAATATTTTCTTCTTGCATTTCATGGTATTACCTATGTCCACCACAGGTCCACAGTAGAAGGCCTCAGAAATCCAGCTCTGTGAACTTGGTAAATAACTTGAAAAAGCTATACAAGATGCTTGCTACGCGTAACATAAATTCAGTTCTAAAATAACACAGTCTGAAATAGGAGACTGACACACTTTGGCTGATACAAAGTAAAGCTAAGACTCTACAGAAATAGTTCTTCAAAAATAGAGATTGAAAACAATTCGGCCCATGTGGCAAAATTCCATTACCTTTTCTCTTTACCTTGGTCAGGTCTTATTTATAAATCGAAAACCTCCCTAGGTGTTAAATGCCTTCTCAGCACTATATTAGGTAATGTGGGTAGATGCAAAAGGTATTTGAATACCAATACCCGGCTTGAGTTTGGCTCTACTTGCTTCCTGCCTGTGCCATGAGTGAGATGCGCCCGTGGGTGGGCTTTAACCACTTGCACCTGAAAAAAAGAAACTGGGCACCTTGATTGGGCCTGAATTTCTTTTCTGAGACTTCACATGAGGCCAAGAGACCTGGCTAGCTCCCTTTCTTAACCAGCTGCTCCACCTGGCCCTCCAGCCTGGCTCACGGAAGCCGCAGCAGAAAGACCCAGCAGGGAGGTCGGGCGGGAGAAATGCGCTGCAGCGCCCAGGCAGGAGGGGGAGCTCAGCACGTTCATCACTTTCACTCCGCCCGGCCGCCGCTGCTGCCGCTGCCGCCGCTGCTGCTGCTGGTCTTCATGCAGCCGCCGCGGCCAGTGTAGCAAACTGGCAGGAAATAGAATGGTTGGGCAGAAGGGGTAAGAAAGAAACCTGTTCTTTCTCACCAGGAGCTTTGTTTCCACCCTGGTCCGCAGCTTCAAAGGGCAGTGGCCTCACAGGGAGCGGGTTTGACCAAATCTTGTTTGCTTGTTTGAGATAAGACCATTTTTGATTTCTGAAACGGAGTCCTAGAAGGCTCCATTCCCCGAAGCCTGGACGACCCCTCTCCCTCCTGCTCCTGCAGCCCCGGGCGGTTCCAGCTCTCCCGGCTGACTCCTGCAGAGGGAGGTGGCCAGGAAGCCCGGGACCTGTCCTCTACTTGGACAATTTTGGAAACCTTTGCATAAGAACAAATTGTACAAGCCTACATGTGTGAGGCTGAGGGAAGAAAAAGGGAAGAGCGTTTTCTGCTTATGACTGGCACCCTGTTATTCATTGGCTTGGGTGTTTCAGCTGAGTTTTGTGGATGAGGAGGCCAAGTCATGTCAGCACTAGAAACCTCTCTGGTCTCAGTCATATGTGCCACCCCACCTTTTCCCCGCAGCCCATACCATTCCTTTAAGAGAACCCTCCCTGTTTCGGAGTGAAGCTGCTCTGAGCTGTGGCTTGGGTCACAAGCAGCTCCCACTGCCCAGCGGAAGTTGAGAAGAGGCCGGGGGTGCTTCTCTGCGGCCTCCACTTCTGACCTGGCCTTGCTCCCCGAGGTGGGCAGGAGGCAGGACTCACAGTGAGAACTGTGCTCCGGTGGCGGGTGGCGGTGGAGCTTCTGTGCTGCCGGATGGTTCAGGAATTGTTGGTCACACAAAAGCCAGGGGCGGCTGCGTGATGTGGGAGACAGCGAGTGCCATGTTCCCACACTGTAAGCCATGATGACACCGTTAAAAATGGCTGGTGGGCGGAGGAAAGTGAAAGAAAAAGAATAGGGGGAACAGAAACCAAAGTGAGACATATAGTAAGATCAAGCAACAGCAATGGCCAACTCATGAACAGAGGCCAGGGATGGGACAGGCCTGGGGGAGAATCAGGGAGAGGCAGGTGGATGAGACTGTGGGAGGGAATGAGAAATTAAACTAGGAAAACACAATGAGACACCCAGAGGAGACAAGATCACTTGTTTGAGGAAATGGCAGGTATTCTGCCAACACATACACCAATGGAGGGTACTGGAGGCCAGACTCAAGAACACCCCTGGTACGGCACCTTCAAAACCCAAAATGCAGGAGAGGTCCTCCCCTGACAATGAAATCTGTGTCTCTGCTTGCTCAAGGCCTAACTGTACTCAGGCAGAAAGGATCTGCAAGACACTTGGGAGAACAGTAAGCTGAGGGAAAAGACCAGGAGGACACACCTATATAGCCAGCGCCCTTCCATCAGTTAACCCTCAAGCAGACCTGCTCATGGTCCTATGGTTGACACAAAGAAAAGAAGTCATGGCTTCTGGTCTCAGGAAATCACAGCCTTGGAGAAGGGGCAGGATGTATGTACATACACAAAGCAATAAGTAGCAGCGACACAATTGGGTTTGCTCAGGTGAACACAGTAAGAGAATGCTGGTTGAAAGAAAGAATGAATAAAATGATTAAGTAAATAAAATACAGAGGGATTTTCTTGACACGTTCCCTTGTAGAAAAAAATGTTGATATTCAACATCTTCCCTGCCACCCCCCCCAAATTGGTGCCCTTAGAAATCATGTTTAGCATTAAAAGGCAACCAGGAAAGATTGGCTAGGTGGCCCTAAAGGAGGTCAGTTTGCTAGCATAGAAGCAAGACTTGGCTATAGTCCGAGACAGATGTTGGAAGACGACCTGAGATCAAAGATCAGATGACATTGGAGGGAGGCCAGGTAGGGAAAGAGGGTGGCTGTGTACAAGTGAGTCAAGGAGCCAAGGGCCTCCAACTTGCACCTGAGAAAAATGGAGAGTGAACGTGATACTAATTACAACTAACGTTTATTGAGTGCGGAGTGTGTGCCAGGTGCTGCTCTAAGCAGTTTACATCCACCAGTTTACTTAATCCTCACCACCACTCTGTTTGGTATTTACTATTACCATTTGCATTTTATACATGAGGAAACTCAGATGCAGAGCTCAAGCGATTACACAGCAGAGGTTAGCCCAGGACGCTAATTCAATTCCCTAGCACGCTCTTAAACCAGGGAAAATTCAACTGCTCTGTTTCCTCATCTGTAAACATTCATAATTAACCCTTAATCTGTTTATAGAGACATTATTAATGATATAGCCTTTGTGAAGAGACTGTCTGTGTTGTCATTCTGAGAATATCAGGGTTATTAAGGCAGCTTTTTTCCAGGAAAACTAAACATCGCTCCCTTCCTCATGCAATACCGCAAGAAATTTATGGAGGCTCATCAAGAACAGAACCCTCCTCTGTGTTCTCAACAGGTAATGCCAAGGGAACCTTGTCTCAACAGAAGAAAGGTCTCTTTCTGACATCCCCTTACAAATTTTACAAGGGTGGGGGAATGGCACTCTACTTTCTTGTAAGAAGGGTCCCCACTGAGAACAGCTAAGCCAGGGTCTTGTCCTCCCTGGAGCCTCTCCCGCAGGGACCTAACCAGAGCAGCGAGCCATCTCAGAAATCAGGCTTGAAGTCTGAGAAGGGGCAGGTAGAGAAATAGATAGCAAATACATCTGTTTTCACAAGAGCCTGTTGTTCTCTGTACTAACTGCTATAAAAATGACACGAAACTCGCCACACATTAGTTTTGGTTCTCATGACTAAATCAAGGAATGGCATGATGGTGCTGTGTCATTAGAAATGAAACCAGTGCTTATACAAAAGAATAGGGCCGACATTTTAATAACCTGAACAATTTCATAGAAAAATCAAAGCTGAAACTTCAACACCCCAGCCCTGAACACCTGCTGCTTAAGTTTGGTTCTTGTGATGAAGACATGCAATGGGCCCTAACTTGCCTAACATGCTTGGTGGCCAGGGAGGTCCTTCCATCTGCTGTCCTGCCAGGTGGAAATGACAGCTCAGTCTTGGCTCTGACAGGACTGACTGTATTTGGCACTTTAAGAACACACAGAAGGTACCTCATATTTGATTTTTATTTTTCCAACTATGTAACCTTAGGTATTTTGATATATACAAATGACTTATGTAGGTATAGGAACTTGACCTTCCCTGAGATGTTGTCACCCACATATTTTCAGATAAAGAAAGTGAGACTTAAAGAGAGGTTAAGCTACAAGTAGGCAGACTGGGATTCTGAACAAAGGTTGTCTTTATCTATATTTGCATTGTTCCAGTTTGGCCTTTGTCACCATAATAATGATGTTGATGTAGTAAACATACATAGGTTACCTCCCTAGCATTCATTTTCTTCTCCTGCCATTGCACCCACATTCTGCCTTGAGGGCTTGAGGGATCCCCGCTCCTAGCTTCTGCTTCTTTCATTAACAGGCGGACATGTATCCAGATTCCAGGGGGAGCCCTGCTAAGCTTAAGCCAATCAGAATACTCATCAGCTGGCCATGGCGGTTGGCTTGAGGTGAGCTCATGGCCAGATTCAGAACAAGCAGGTTTGAGGAAATGTTTGTTAGAGCTTCTGGGAAGAAGCTTCCTCAGTCCTCTGTTGGGATACCAGAGGGGCCAAGCCCTCTGTTCTGGAATGGTGTATTGGAGAATACAAAGTCCAAAATCCCTTCTACCTTTGTGTTACCAAGAGAAGTAACTTGAGGAGAGAGGCGAAGAAGAGGCAGTGCTAGGAACGAGGCTGACCAACAGAGCTGGCAGGCTGAGGAGGGCATCCGTGCCAGCTTGCGAGCTGGCATTTTCACGCTGTGAGACAATGCGATCCCTTGGCTGGCTTGAGCCAGTATGAGTTTGCCCATTTGTCCTGTGAGAATTCTTAACCAGTGTAAACACCATAGCATCACTCCTAGTAACATCTGATTGTTGCTTTGGCTTCTCAGTCAATAGCGTAAAACCCACTTGACCAAAATGACCAAGTCTCCAAAATTCATCAGCATTCCTGGAGCACACCCGTCTTTGGTGCTGACTTTCCACAGAGGACTCGTATTTGTCTGTTCCTACGATCTGACTCCTTCATTTTTCTGCTCCATGTTGAATCAGTCTAGGCCCATTTCCTGCCAAGTCCCTCCCACAGTGACAAGAGACAGCTGCACCCTGCTGGTTTCCCCAGGACAACCAGCTGCAGACCTGGGGCATCAGCGCTGTCGAGAAAAGTATGCCAAGAAAAGATTTTGCCGCCATATATAGTTAACATAACGTAAAATCAGGCAGGAGAAGGTTCTTTGAACAGTCAGCTATATAAATCATTACATCACCAGTTCCCTGTCAGGATGTGGAATCCCCAAAAAATTTGTTACCCCTCTGAGGATCTTTATTTGCTAGTGGTTGACTCTCATGAACAGCCAAAGATTTGGCATAGAAGATTATAAAGTTTCCTGGGTCCGAAAATCTGTGATAACTGGTTTTTGCAATTCTACTCAATCTCAGTTTCTCTTAAAATTTTCTATTTCCACTTCTGGTCAGTATGACTAAGCGCAGAGGTAGAAACACAGGCTAAACAGTAAAAAGAATCCTGTAACTACTCTGTGTAGAGAAAGAGGGTACGCGAGTGCTGGTGGGATTACAGCGTGAGGGAGGCTCTCCCTCTCCCTTCCCCCCACACTCCATTTATCAGAAAGACTTGCCATTTTGCATGCAGGTTGTGACTGGCTCGTCCATTTCTCTCCATTGTTACAACTATGTAATTCATTCATTCAGGAAACATACATTGAAGGTGCACTGTGGTCTGTGGTCCAGGCACAGCTCTAGTGACTGGGAGAACAAGACTGACAATGAAATGTGCACCACACATCCTAGTGGCTCTTCTTGCGTGGGCCACTTGTAAGAGCCTTCACTGACTGACCCCCGCTTTCTCTTTCCATCTTTCCTTCTGGTCTCCTTGTAGTACACCAAAGGATCCTTTTTTTTTTTAATAGTAAATACATTTTTTTGTATTTAGTATTAGCCAGCTGGGCTCAGTTTAGATAATCCCAATTTTGTTGGCAACACCCAAAGCATTACAGTTAGGAGCCAGTCAAGTGTACGCCTTCTTCTCTCCCTCAGGCCTGCTCAGGTGTTGACCTTGGCCTTGTCAATGTCATTGAGCTGCTTCACAGCCTGTGTGAGCTGGTGCTTGTTGGCCTTGACCTCCACAATGAACACAAGTGTGTTGTTGTCTTCTACCTTCACGGCTGACTCCAGAGTCAGGGGGAACTTGGTGATGGCACAGTAGTCAAGCTTGTTTCTCCTGGGGGCGCTCTCCCCAGGATATTGGGCTGCCTTCTGGGCTGCGCAGATGAGGGAAGGTGGCTATGGGCACCTTTCCGCATTCTACTTTTTCCGTCAAAGTCTTTGCTTTGGCTTTGGGAGGGGCAGGGGTTTCCTTTTTGCTTTTAGTTCCATCTTCATGAAAAGGCCTAAAGAATCTTTTAAAAACACCAATACTTCCCTGTTTAAAACCTTCCACCTGCGAACCCAGAGGTTGCTGGTTCAATTCCCAGCCAGGCCACATAACCAGGTTGCAAGCCAGGTCTCCAGACAGCTCTGTAGCTGGAGGCAGGTGAAAGGCAACCATACATTGATGTTTCTCTCCCTCCTGCTCCTCTCCCCTCCCCTCTCTACAAAAAATAAATAAAATCTTAAAAGGAAAAAAAAAAAAAATCCCTTCCAATGGCTTCCCATCACTCCTGAATTAAAATACCAAGGCCTCCTAGGTCGTGCTCGCTGGCTGCCTGCCTCACATCTCAGGCCTGTTCTTGCATGTCATGTGTGCAGGTCCTCACTGCCACAGCCAAGTGCTCTTCAGAGCTTTCAGTCCACTCTTTTTCCTCCAAAACCAGTGGCTTCCAAACTTTTTTGGACCAAAATCCCTAGTCAGGAATTCATATACCATGAACCAGTAAATACATCAACCTATACACCAAGGTAACATGAGTTTTATATAATACTTTTGATATTTTCTTTTATTTTAAATTTTTTAAATTTAATTTTATTGTTGTATTACATCCATCCCCTTTTTACTACTTCTGGTATTTTCTATGCCTTTCTTTGTTTTGGAGTTAGCCAAGGCCTAACTAACCTGCAGTTTGACAACATTTCTCCCTCTGCTCTTTAAATGAATGAAACTTTCTTCAACTTTCAACCTAAATGTTAGTCACTCATAGTGGGTTTCTATGGCCACCTGATCTAAACTAGGCCCTTGATTTAGGGTGACTTCATCTGAGTCCCCTGTCACTTCCCTTCACAACACCTACCAGAGCTATAATTACATGTTTTTCCCATGAGACTTGCTCATTGGCTCGCACACCACATGGCTAGCTTTTGAAGGCACGCACTCCTTCTGCTTTGTTTTCCTCTGCATGTCCAGCATCTGGTTCACTGATTAGCACCAGGGTGGAATATACAAACATTCACTGACTAAGTAATGTTGAGGTTTGGGTTTTAAAGTAAGCCTCTCCTACCCCTGGCTGGTGGCTTAGTCGATAGGCACTGGCCTGCGAACCCGAAGGTTACTGGTTCGATTCCCAGTCAGGGCACATAACCAGGCCGCAAGCCAGGTCTCCAGCCAAATCTGTTGCCGGAGGCAGGTGAAAGGCAACCATACATTGATGTTTCTCTCTCTCTCTGCCTCCCTCCCTTGCACACTCTCTAAAAATAATAAATAAAATCTTTTAAAAGAAAAACAAAAAGTAAGCCTCTCCAGTGAAAGGGCTGTTTGGAGAAAGGGCTAGGTCAGGAAATATGCAAATAGTTACAAAAATTGGCCTCTCTGCAAGCTGCCTTTTTTGGGATAGTGATCTGACACTTTTTATTAAGAAACAAGACTCATAGAAAACCTTTGACCCTCCTCCCTTTCTGGCCCAAGAGTTTCAGACCAAAAAACCTGCTTCGGGAAGGAGATGTTAGTATGGAAAATGGGAGGGCCCCAGGCAGGGGCTGGTTATGGAGGTTCCCTTGTCCATGGCTTCTGAGTGGCCTGGCAAGCCTTTTCCTGTCCTGTCTGCTTTGCTCTTCCTCAACTACCTGTAAATGGCCCATTCTCACTTCTGAAATCTGATACCCAGTCCCCTCCCCTTTTTCTCCCTTGTCCAAAATGTCATATATACCCAAGGCTGCCTCATTGTCTTTGGGATTTTTGTGCTTATGTGAATTCCCCATGTATATGTATTAAAATCTGATTTTCTCCTGGTAATCTGTCTGTTAATTTGATTAGCCCAGCTAGAAGGACTTTAAAAAAGTGTGAGAAAAAGTATTAATTTTTTTCTAGTCCCTACATTTGCATATAATCTTGTTTATGAAACAAATTCAAAATTTGGGAAAATCATACCCAATCATGTAATATGAACAAAAATAGTGTAAACTATGTGTATTAATATGTGCTATTAATATGAAATAATTTCCAAAATATATAAAGTGAAAAGGGAATTACAGAACAGCACATGGCTCTGTACATGCCCAGCTGCACTCTGAAATACACACAGAAACTTGTGAACAGAGGGAGTTTCGTGAAGGCTGAGTAGAGGGAGGAGACTTTCACTGTACACTCTTAGGCTCTTTTGAATTTTGTACATTTAGTGTATTTGAAACTTAAAAAATAAAATAACTTTTAAACATGATCCAGAGGAACAAAAGGTTACAATAATCTTTTTCTGATTTATGCATGATCTTTATTTAACAGATCAAGAGAAGTGATAGGCAGGTGAGTCCACCTGTCAAGTCTTCACTTTTTTCTTTTTAATTAAAATATATTTTATTTTATTGATCATGACATTACAAGGGTCCCAATTTTTCCCCCTTTGTCCCTTTCCACCCAGTACCCACCTTCCCTCCAGCAATTCCTCCCCTTAGTTCATGTCCATAGGTTGTGCATATAAATTCTTTGGCTTCTCCATTTTTTTTAAAGATTTTATTTATTATTTTTAGAGAGAGGGGAAGGGAGAGAGGGAGAGAGACATAAATGTATGGTTGCCTTTCACCTGCCTCCGGCTATGGACCTGGCTGGAGAACTGGCTTGCAACCTGGTTATGTGCCCTGGCTGGGAATCAAACCAGGGGCTTTTGGGTTTGCAGGCCAGCACCTTATCCACTGTGCTACCAGCCATGGCTTCTCATACTGTTCTTAATGTCTCCCCGTCTATTTCGTTCCTGCCAATTATCTTCTTAATCTCTGCACCTTTCTCCCATTCTTCCCCTTACCCAGCCTGCTGATAATCTTCCAAATGATCTCCATATCTATGATTCTGTTCCATTACGACTGTTTGCTTAGTTTGTTTTTATTATTATTTTTTAGGTTCTGTTGTTGACATTTCAATGCTGATAGTTTTGATCTTCTTCATTTTCTTTTTTTCATTTTTTATGAAAATGAAATGTTTTTATGAAATGTTACATTTGTCCCAATTTCTTTTCCCTTTGCTCCCCTCTGCCCAGTAGCCCCCTCCCTCCAGCAATCCCAGCCACCTAGTTCATGTCCATGGGTTGTGCATATGAGTTCTTTGGCTTTACCTTTTCCTGTACTGTTCTTAACATCTCCCTGACTATCCTGCACCCACCAACTATGCTTCTTAATCCCTGCACCTTTCCCCTCTTCCTCTTCCTCCTCCCAGCTGACACCCCTCCCAATGTTCCCCATATCTTTGATTCTGTTTCATCTCTGGTTGTCTGATTAGGTTTTGCTTTTATTTTTTAGATTCTGTTGTTGATAGTTGTGAGTTTGTTGTCTTCTTACTGTTCATAATTTTGATTCTCTTTTTCTTAAGAAAGTCCCTTTAACATTTTATATAAGAATGGGTTGGTGATGATGAACTCTTTTGGTTTTACCTCATCTGAGATGCACTTAATCTGCCCTTCTGAATGATAGTTTTGCAGGATAGAGTAATCTTGGTTGTAGGTCTTTGCTTTTCATCACTTTAAATAGTTCTTGTCAAGTTCTTCTTGCCTACAAAATTTCTTTTAAGAAATCAGCTGACAGTCTTGTAGGAACCCTTTGTAGGTAACTTTCATCTTTTCTGCTGTTGCTTTTAAGATTCTATCTTTATCTTTAACCTTTGGCATTTTAATTATGATGTGTTTTGGTGTGGTCCTCCTAGGGTGTAGCTTGCTTGTGACTCTCTAGGCTTCTTAGACTTGTATGTCCATTTCCTTCACCAAACTGGGGAAGTTTTCCTTCATTATTTTTTCACATAAGTTTTTAATTTGTTGTTCTTGCTCTTCTCCTTCCGTCACCCCTATGATTCAGATGTTGGCATGTTTAAAGTTGTCCCAGAGGTTCCTATGCCTCTCCTTGTGTTATTTTCAATTCTTATTTCCTCATTCTGTACTGGTTGTTTATGTTTTCCTTATGTTCCAAATCATTGATATGAACCTGGGTTTCCTTCCCTTCAATCTAGGTTTTGTGTGCATTTTTCTTTGTTTCACATAGCGTAGCCTTCACTTCTTCCTTTCTGCATTTGTTGTATTTAAACATATCTGTAAAGTCTGTGAGCATCTTAATTACCATTGTTGTGAACTCTGCATCTGTTAAATTGGCTCTCTCCTTGGCTGTTAGGTTGGCTATCTCTTTGTTGCTTAGTTCTCCCACTGACACCTTGATCCACTCCCTCTTTTGGGCCACACTTCTTTGTCTCTTCAACTTGGAAGTTTTTTGTATTTGCCTCTGTATCTTAGGTATTTCTCTAAAGCCTTTACTCCCCGCTCCCCCCCTCCCCGCTTCAACCTTTACTTTTAACAGCATCTTCAAGTGAGGCTTTACATGAAGTGATTGGAGTATACAATAGGATTGGAACAGAAAGTAAGGAACTTATCCTAGTTTATATATTCTAAACTATCAATCAATTTTTTAAATAAATGCTATGTTTACTTTGTAAATACACCTGTATTACATTGTGGTTTTGTTAAAAAGCATTATTTTGTTGCATTTAAATATTTAAAAATTATCTCCAGCTCTGACTGTTGTGGGTCAGTGGGTTGGGCATCATCCAGCAAACTGAAAAGTCATCAGTTCAATGCCCAGTCAGGGCACATGCCTGGGTTGTGGGCCAGGTCCCTGGATGGGGGCTTATGAGAGGCAACTGATGGATGTTCCTCTCCCTCTCTTTTTCCCTCCCTTCCCCTCTCTCTAAAAATAAATAAATAAAATAAAAAGAATTATCTCTAGACCATTAATAACAAATCACAGTAATACCCTAAAAACATTTGTAGGAAAGACTTCTCAAGTCTTTTTGAATTAACACACAATAGACCTCTCAAATAAATAATCGATCAATTCACTATAAATATTTCAAGATCACATTCTGCTTTTAAAGAATTTTCTGTTCTTTTACATTCCAAAGCAATACGGTTTCAAATTTCAAATATAGCTCCTTAGTTCAGAGGGAATTAATGTTTGAGCTATTATCAGCATTTTGAGTTACATAAAATAAGAATGTATTTGTAAGAAAGTATATCTCGTCTCATTTCAGCTCAATTTTTCCTGCATAGATTTCACTACAAAGTTGTGCCAAGTGTAAAACATTTACTACAGTTAGCTGCCATTAGAACAACACGACAAAAAGCTTCACAGAAGAAGGACAGAAAACCCAAGACTGGCAGCAATGGCATCCTCTTGGTGCCTGTTGAAAACTCAGAATTTCGGGCCCAGTTCTACCTGCTTATGACAAATCTGAGTTTAACGAGAGTCCACGTGGTGATTCCTTTGCCTGTAAAAAGTTAAGACGCTTCTGGAATAAGAAACCTTAAATATGTTCAAATGTAGGCTATACTACTTAGTAACACTATATATAACCCTTTGTAATAAAAAATGTGAATATTTTGGAGACCAACCAGAGTCACACTTACCAGAAATGACTGTAATAATCCTTGCTCCCACCCTGCACCTCTTCTAAAACAGCTTCCTCTTTTCTGAATCTATCCCTCTACCTCTTCCAGGTCACCTATCACCCCTCCCCCAGGATGATCAGCTCTTTCTCTACAGGTTCCTTCCAGGTTCCTTCCTTTTCACCAATGAACACACAGAGGGCTCCCTTGGGCATAAAACAGGCGAATACTCGCATTTTTTCTCTCTACCATGCTAACTGCTCCACCAAGGTTTTTTTCCCCTCTAAATTTTACTAAATGTCTCAAGAGTAGTTTGCATGCAACCTGACAGCTATTGCCTAAATCAGCTCTTTTGAAGGTCTCAATGTTGAGCTGGCAGATCCAGAGGCCAGGTCCCTGTCACTTCCCTAGACTCTCTAAAGTTTATGAATTCTTTCTTTAGCACTCCTGTCTCTGGCCTGTGCTCTTCTTCCTCTTTTTTGTCCCCAAGCATGGCCCAAGGTCAGCTTTTTGTCCTTTTGAAGCTAAAATAAACAAACAAACAAATAAATAAATACTTTTCCTTCCATCTTCTAAGTTCTTTTTTTTTTTTTATTTAATTTTATTGTTGTATTACATCCATCCCATTTTTGCTCCCCTCTGTCCTCTTCCCCACCCACTCACTCCCCCACGAAGTCAATCCCACTTGTTGTCCATGTCCATGGTTCTTCCATACTAGGTTCTTGTCTAAACTGCTCCCCTTCCTTGCCTCTTCCTGCACCCTCCCCCCAACCCCCTTCCCCCTGCCCACTGAAGGCCTATTCATTGTATTCATGTATCTGGTTCTGTTTTGCTTGTTTGTTTTGTTCATTATTGTCCTGTAATGGGTGAGATCATATGGTATTTGTTCTTCACTGACTTCTAAGTTCTTTTGGCTGGGCTATTAATTAAATTAACAGAGATAGAGTAACAAAAGAAAATAAAATTTCTAATACATGCCCATGGGATATTCACATACACATAAAAATTCCAAAGACAAAGAGACAACAATGGGTATAGATGACATTTTTGGACAAGGGAGAAGTGGGAGTGGCTAGGGTATTGATTTCAGAAGTGAGAATGGGCAATTTACAGGTATTGGAAGAAGAGTGGAAGGAAAATTCTTGCTAAGCAGCTTAGAAACAATGGGACACAGCGGGTATCTAGCTAGCAGGCCTGGCCTGAAGCTCTCTTATTTACAATATTTAACTCAAGTTAGGCTGTGGCAAACATCCTAAGATCTCCTTCCTGAAGCATGTTTTTCTGTCTGAATTCCTCAGACAGAAAAGGGGAGAGATTCCAAGTTTCCTTCTGAGTCTTTTGTTTCTTAACAACCAGTTTAAAATCAATATCCCAGCAGGCAGCTTCGGGGTGGCTTAACTTTGGTTCCCCTCACTACTCTGCCTTTGCTCTCTCCTCCTCACCCTCCTGCTTCAAGAGTCACCTCTGAGCAGAAAACTAGCCAAACGCTATCTTCAGCACTAGCCTCTCCTGGGCTCCAGTAGTCTGGTGCCATTTTCATTGACTCAATGCTTAGTGAGAGCCACTGACATGCTATCACACTGTGCTCAGCCCCAGCAAACAAAAGAGATCAGACTCATTGCGGCCCTCAAGGAACTAACAGGCCCCCAGGCATGCTTACGGAGCAATTAATGCAAATGAGGCAAATTCTGGGGAAAAGGACAAGTAGACTAGGACAGGGAAGAAGTGAGTCTAACGCAGGAAGGAGGGTTTCCAGGTAAAATACAAGACATTCAGTTAAAGTTGGATTTCAGATATATGATAAATTCCTTTTAATAGAAGTATGACCCAAATACTGCATAGGATACACTTACATTAAAAAAGTAAATGACTAAATAAAAATATCTTATTTACCTGAAATTCAACTTTAACTGGGAGTCTTATATTTTTTATCTCCTAAATCTGGCAGACAGAAAGGCAAGTCCTGGGAAATAAGAGTGAATAGGGGGAATTAGCAAGCAAAGTAGGGTGGTAGGAGAGGAGAGGTGTTTGGGGAGACCAAATAGTAGAGGCAAGAATGTTTAATGAGCCCTGGTTGGTGGTAGCACAATGGATAAGGCACCAGCCTGTGGACCCAAAGGTCACTGGTTCAATTCCCAGCCAGGGCAACATAACCAGGTTGCAAGCCCGGTCTCCAGCCAGGTCTGTAGCTGGAGGCAGGTGAAAGGCAACCCTACATTGATGTTTCTCTTCCTCTCTGCCTCCCTCCCTTCCCCTCTCTCTGAAAAATAATCAATAAAATCTTAAAAAAAAAAAAAAAAGAATGTTTAATGAGAGCTTCACGCTTTTGAGAATCTGAAAGGTGTATATAGCTAGACCAAAAAGAAGAGGAAGAGTACTGGGGAATAAATCTAGTAAGGAGAAGTCATTTCTTGCGAAGTTTATATTATGGTAAGATTTTGTACCATAAAGCCACCTGGAAGGCATTTAGAAACTATAAGCAGAGGAAAAAATGGATCTCAACTGATCCTGGTGACAAGTTCAACATGGAGGGGTGACTGCATGCACCACCACCAAGCAGTTCTCCAGAGGTTACACACTTAGTCCCACATACTGCCCTCCTACCCAGCCACTTCTGATGCCGAATGCGAGCCCAGAATGTCACCTGTGGTGCCCACCCACCAGCTACAGGTGGGGAGTTTCCATGGCCCCCTCCTCTCGCAGGGAAGGAGGAAGGCGACTCTCAAACTGTACAATACCACCTTAAGGAATGATTAGCAGCTGAGTCACACCGCAAACAAGTCAGGAGGTCTCTGATTTAACAGGATTAACAAAGTGAGGATGTGACTAAACTAGATACCTCCGAGAACAAAGGAAAGGTGGGATTGCCACATTGGCCTAAAGTTACCTGCACTGGTGTTTCAACTGCCCAAACATCCCTTTAGACATGATCGCACCAGACTGTGACTCTGAAGTACTCGGCCAATGAGGACACAGGGGAGGGACCGCTCGTGTCAGAGGATAAATTCGTCTGTCTCTCTGCTTTGGTGTGCCTGCCCACCAGGTATCACCAGCAGGCCACGAGGCCATGCCCCGCCCCCTGCAAGAATGTAAATAAACGCCCCCTGGCCTCATTGTCCATTTGTTTTATGAACTAGGAGGGCATATTTCTCTAACTCCTTGGTTTAATTAAGTTGTTAGAGCACCTCACAGAACTCAGGAAGATGTTTTACGTACTAGATTAGCAGTTTCATTATAAACGGATGTAACTCAGAAATAGTCTGGCGGAAGAGGTGCATGGGGCAAGGTGTGGGAAGGGGCCCCACTCTCCCCCATTCTCCATGAAATCGCTCACCCAGAAGCTCTCTGAACCCCCTCCTTTTGGCCGTCCACAGAGGCTTCAGTTGAGGAACAACTGACTGATCAAATCACTGGCCATTGGTGACTGACTCAACCTCCAGCCTCCTCTCCCCAGAGGTGGTGGGGATCTGAAAGTTCCCACCCTGTAATCTCACAGCTGGTTCTCCAGGCAACCAGTCCTCATTCCTCAGTGCTTTCCCAGTCTCCTCACACATAACAAAAGACACCCTGACTGTTCTCTTCACTAGACAATTCCAAGGGTTTCAGGGCCTCTGTGCCTGGAAGAGGGCAAAGATATAGTATATTTCTTATTATAAATCACAATAGCACAGGGTCTGAGCTTAGGTTTTAAATGCTCTTTCTGGCTGCCGGATAGAGAAAGGCATTGAAGGGGCAGCAGTGTGCGTAGGAGCTCCATCTCTGATGCTGCGGGGATAAAACAAGGGCTATTGGTGTCCCGGACTCAGCCTTGCATGCTAAACCTCTCTGTGTGCCTATGGCTTGGGGATGGGAGAAGGAATAATACAGCTTTTATGGGACTTTGCCAATCTATGCAAGATAATAGCGTGCTGCTGCCCAGGGCAAAGGTGTCCTGACTTTCAGGATTTAAAAGAGCAGCAGGTGCCTTGAAAGAAGGCGCACCTGAGGAGCACGAGGAAGGTGCAGTGAGGCAGGTGGTAGCAGCCATGGAAGAAGCAGCAAGTAGCTATGCAGTTTGTAGCCAGGATTCGGCCATGTGGCCTGGGCTAGTAAGAAAGCAGGCCCGCTACTTTGGCTTTGGTCGCACCAGCTCTAGGTGACTCCGAAGCCACCAAGCACTCCGCCTTGCAGACCCTGACTCTATCTGGCCTCTTGGAACTCGGGACATGCGGAAGGACACTTCTTAGAGCATGTGCTTTTTCTGCACTTCACCATGATCCAGTGTAACGCGGCACATGCTTTCCTGGACTACTATATGGAGGCTAAGGACAATGTACCCCAGATCCTGACAGAGAAGGGACAGGAAATACTGGGCTTGGTTGTGGTTTGTAGCCTTGTGGAGAGCCACGGAGGTGCTAGTGTCATGGGAGAACAGGGCTCCGAGCTGAAGAGCTCCCAGCCCCGACAAGGTTGGAATATTATATATAAAGCCCTGTTTTTCTCAACACTATTTGTGGGTCATACACCAAGGGGCCGTGTGAACAAGCCCCCGTTTACCCGGTAACAACCTGAGTCATTATCTCAACAGGTTGTTCTGAACATATGATCTAACTACTAAGAATACTCAGTGGCTCTACTGCACCCCAAGTCCACTTTCACCTCCTTAGCCTGGTCTTCAAGGCTTTCTGTAACCTTGTCAGGACAGAATATATTCCTCCTGCACTATCTTTTCCTCTCTCGGGCTGACTTATATTGTGGCCAAACTGGACATCATTTTCTCTTGAGGTCTTACTCACAGGGCTCTACCTACCTCAGTCACTTGCTTCCCTCTTTGCCCAATTTCTTGAAGAATTCCCCTTTCTTCAAGCTCTAGTTCAAAAGCCTCTTCCAAGATGCTTTCCCAAGCCTATTCAGAAAAGAGAAACAGATGTTTCATGAGGTCCTGTGATGTGTCAGACACTTTTAGAAGTATGGGGGAAAAAGAGAAGAATGTCCTCCCATGGACCTTATGTTCTCCTGAAACAAGAGCTCATTCTGCCTTGGTTTAAATCCTGCCTCTATCACACACCTTAAGACGTTAGCAAAGCTACTTAATAGTCCTGTGCTTCAGTTTTCCCTGGGGGAGAATATGTCAGTAACCATCTTGTATAGCTTTACAACTAAATGACTTTGAGACCGTAGAGGGGCCAGGGCCCGGGAAGGGAAAAACACTGGGTGTCCAGAAAGCCAAGTTAAAACCAGGTAGCCAGAAGGAATGCTACCACCCTTCTGCTTCTGCTCAAAAAAACTCCAGAAATGTATCTCCCTTCTGACTGCTTAATTGACCTACCCTGACACAGAAAAATCCTATTTTCCATCTTTTTGGCCTGGTTTGTTCCCAGCGTCTAAAGAGCACTCAAGCAGACCTAGCCTCCGGCCACTTCAGAGGACCTTTCCTTCCTCTGTGCTGTCTCCTTGAGCTTGAGTATGAGCTTAAAAAAAACTGTCTGGAAACTTCTCTGGGATTTCCTCTCAGTTTCTATCTTGGGAACCAACAACTCCAAAATCTGTAACACGTTAATACTCGAAAACCTCTTAGCATGGTGCCTGAGACATTGTAAACATTAGGTGACTGTTAATTACACACCCACATTGCATGGAGTCCCTGGTGGGAGAATGATTTTGGCATATTCAAGGGACAATATGCGCAAGGAGGCTCGTGTGGTCATAATAAAGCAGCAAAGGCGTAGAGTGATGAGGTTAGAAGCTGGAATTATTTTTAGAGAGAGGAGCAGGGAGAGAGGCAGAGAGGGAGACAGACATCAATGTATGGCTGCCTTTCACCTGCCTTCAGCCATGGACCTGGCTGGAGACCTGGTTTGCAACCTGGTTATGTGCCCTGGCTGGGAAATTGAACCTGCGACCTTAGGGTTCACAGGCTGGTGCCTTATCCACTGTGCTACCAGCCAGGGCTAGAAGCAGGAATTAGATGGAGCAGAAATTGGGAAGGATTTTAGATCTACTTTGGGTGGGGTGGAAAGATACTGGAATATTTTGATTAAAGGACTGCCATGGTGCCATTTACACTTTAAGGACTACATTTAGAAGAAAAGACTTAAGGAGACTAAAAATGGAAGCAAGGAGCCCAGGTGAAAGGCCAGTGTAGTAGTAGTTCAGGTGAGATGATGATTGCTTAGACTTAG
The DNA here is from genome assembly GCA_004026585.1 of Noctilio leporinus. Taxonomy (NCBI): domain Eukaryota; kingdom Metazoa; phylum Chordata; class Mammalia; order Chiroptera; family Noctilionidae; genus Noctilio; species Noctilio leporinus. The sequence continues at coordinate 113,680 of PVIW01004082.1, read as the reverse complement.
GTGGAAGTGGTTACATAAATATATTCAGGGTATAGTTTAAGGTAGAATCATTAGGATTTGTTGGGGATGATATATGGATGTGGAAAGGAAAGAGGAATGAAAAATAACTAGGTTAGAAATTTAAAAGAACAGTAGGCTTTGGGGCAAGGTAGAATTTTTTAAGCTAGGAAAGAGTGGGAGAGGTATGGATCTAAAGAGAAAGTCAAGTTCAAGCAGGTGGGTTGGGTTGAAGTCTGGAGCTCAGGGGAGAAGTTAATATTGGAGATAACATGCGGACCATGCTAAAAGCCATGGATACACGTGGAGGTTGAGAAAAGGACCAAAGCCTGGGCCCTGGGGCAGTTCAACATTTGGGAGGCAAGAAGAGAAGAGTGATCAACGGAAACTGAGAAAGGGGCTGAGGTAGGAGGAAAACCATGAGGGTGTGGTCTCTAGAGATGAAAGTGTTTCATGAATGAAGGTGTGATCAACTGTTAAGTGTTTCTGAGAGGTCAAGCAAGATACCATTTAGTTAGCTTGAAGTACATCAGTCTCCCAGATCTATTTTCTCATAGTGTTTTACTTGTACATTTCTCGCTGTAATTGTCAGCTATTATATTGTAGGTATTTTTATCTTTGCTCCTCTTATAGAGGTTCTGAACTTAAGATCAAAGAATATGTGTTGTTCTTCTCAGAACATCCAACACCCTATCAGCTCAGTAAATATTTGAATAGATGCATCATGTAAGACGCTATTAAAATCTGGGAGAATATGTCTAATACAATGAGTGATTACAACCAGTTAGACTGAGATGCCCTAAATGTTTTCCTTTAATACTAGTATGTGGATTTGTTCCACCTAGAATGAAAGAAGCCCACCGTCCATCTCAGCCTATTGCTAATCACAATCTGGCATTTCTATTGTTTTACTCTGTTTCATGCATGGTGCAGCCCAAAAGTAACTTCTGACCTGATTTGCATTTCTGTATACTCCCTCAACCCCCAACCTGGTCACCCCTCATCTAAAGCTGGCTCCAGCTGAAAATTTCAGATGCCATAAGTAACTTTTTATCACACTTCAATGTTAGTGTTCTTATGGTAGGTACATCAAGCTAAGTTGACATTTCATATTACCTGATAATTAATTTCAAAACCATGACAAAGGAGCTATAGGAATACAGGTACTAGGGATGACCAAATTCCTAAGGGAGGTGTGGCTGAGATACCATACCCAGGAAAAGACAGGGCATGCCATTTTTCCCTGGGCCTGCATAAAGTCAATTGGATATAGTTTATTGGTCAGTTACCATCTCTGGAAAAGAAAGCTAAAAACCAAATTTTGAGTAACAAGAATATCAGCATCCAAGTTACAGACGTAAGCTTTCAGCAACGAAACCCATTTTTAGGAAAATGTGCACTAGACAAAGCAAACACATCCAAACCAAGTACAGCATCTGCCTAGAGATCAGAAATGCCCGTCATGTGTGCCTGTGCCCCGGAAAACTGCCCATCCGGCCTCTCTGCTTGGCCCAGGCACTCCACCTGGGACTCCTGGGGCTTGTTTTCCTAGAATGCCACATTCTGGCTTCATGGCTGTTTTGGCTAGCTTTATTTAAGGTGGCTCCCCAAGAACAATCATTCATCTTTGATTCCTACTTTGTTCTTGTACCTAAGGATTGAGAAGGGGTTTACTCCAATCTGCTGATCACTTGCCTTAGTTATATTTAGATAGGTGTTTTGTCGGAACTCTCACTAAATCTTACTCTGCACACACCCTTGTCAAACTACAGCACTGCTGGGCAGCAGTTTACCTACTCAAACTGGCACGATGAATTCTAAACTGCTGCAGGCCCTGTACGTAGCTTGGCATCGTACTAGACACTCACAACACACTTGATGAATGAATTTCAAGAGTGACACTGACAAAATGGGACAGATTTGGAGGATGGATGAATGAGCTAGAGATAGTTTGGAGTCAGAAGCTTGAGAGCTTCTTTCAAATAATTGTCAGAAAAGGAGGGATTATGCCTTATGCTATACATCCCAGGTCATTAGGATCGAATGACTTAATGTAGCATCTCCCAAACTGTAATTCAGTATGACGTAGTACTAGGGAGAAAAAATTCCTATAATCAAGCTAGCTTGGGAAATGCTGAATCAAATGTTTCAATTTAACGTCAGAACTTCTCAAGTCCTTTTTACACGTCAATGTGCTTTGGATGCTAAAAGGGAGCTGGCTACACCACAGAGCTTCCCCCACACTTTTATCCAACTAATATTTAGTACAGTCCACTATGTTCTAGGCACAGTGCTAGGTCACAGGAATACAACACTGAGCCAAAGAGACCTACTTTCTGCTCTTAGAGTTTATGCTCAGTGTGAGAAACAAATCCCTCACAAATATTTATTACAAACACAGTAAATGATATAAATGAAAAGTTCATCAACATTTTCCAAGTGTTAACATGAAAGAGCTACCTCTTCTCAATATAAAAGACTGAAACCCAAATAGTTCCCTCAAAGCCTTTCATGAGCATGGTTCTAATAGTCTTCCTTAGTTTGAACACACTTGCTCATAGGTCTAATGTATTTTCCTTGCTAAAAAACGCACTAATTTTCAGAAGCAAACTCTAGAGGCAAAAGCAAGACAAACCACTCATTTATGAAAAGGTCAAAAGTAACAAATACCTCCAGATGCTTGATGAGAATAGCTGCAACTTTAGGGGCTGCTGAAATTACAGTGATGTTGAAACATAAGATAGGTGTTGCGGTCTCTGCTGCAACCAAAATGAATGTGGACTGACGCAAGGATCTGATCCACAGTGGTTCCTACTGAAAGTAGCAGATTTGAGTAAGCTCGTCTTCCTCAGTAATGCAAATCCGAACCAACTGCACTTGGTATATTGATTTCTAAATGACAAGGTTCTTATTTTTATAGATGGTATTTTTAACAGGAAGATACGGTGATGCTGAAGCATCATTAAGTCCTCGAGTTAATTTTTTCTTTTCATGCACCTTTGTGAAGGCCCAACTAAGTGCTAGACATGCCACAAAGAATCAAAGAAAACGGAGGAAACAATCTGTTTTCTTTGTGATGAGAGGGTGGGCGGAGTAGGGAAGCTAGAGGTGAGGCCAAATTAATCACTTTCAGAAGAAATCTACTGTTATGTCAAAGTATGCTGACATTTCTAAATCTTCAGATTTGTCTGCACCTTAGTGGTCATTCCAGCACATTTTCAGTTAGCAAAAAAGAAGTATTTAAAGTCCTCAACATTTAACAAACCCCCTAATGACCTAAAAATTGAGTCCTTTTTCACTGTAGGGTTAATATACAGGGTAGGGCAAAAGTGGGTTTGCAGGCTGTTCATATGGAAAATATAATAATCATACAAGAATAAACTATTGTATGTATTCAAACTGTAAACCTACTTTTGCCCGTCCTGTACTATGCCTACTAGATTCCACAGTATTACATTTGCTAAGTGTGAAGAATCAAATCCATAATTCACCTTTGAATTTAAATGATTCATTTGTCAAAAGTTATACTGTGAATAAAATTGCAATTACAAAGGATCATTGAATCTCAAATTGTCTGAAAAGAGGCATGTCTTTCTTCTCTCCTTCCCAATACCCCCATGGGTAACTTTTAATATTTTCAGACCAGGAGATGATAACAATTAGGAAACACTTAAGGATATAAGACTCAAAAAAGGTATTTTGACTGATTCCATCCTAGTGATGAATTGAACTATGAATGGGATTGACTATTGAAGGGACCCAAGTTTTGCCACACTAAAGCTGCTTTTCTTGGGATACTGACTTGTTAAGTTGGTTGCTAAGAAATGTGTCTTGGAAATACCCTTTGAACCTCCCCCTTTGCTTCCTAAGTGATTCAGGTGGAAAAATCTGCTTCAGGAAGGGAACCTTACCATAACAATTAGGAAAGATCCAAGCAGGGACCCGTTTACAAGATGCCCTGCTTACCCTACCCTTTCTTTTTCGTCCAAAGTGACATATGTACCCAATTCTTCCTCACCCTTTTTGGAGTTCCCATGCTTATGTGAATTCCCTGTGCACATATATTAAAGTTTTGATTTTTCTCCTGTTAATCAGTCTATGTTAGAACTTAGAAGGTGGAAGGAAATTATTACTTGTTTTTAGCTCCCACACTGTAAGTATTATCACTTGATTTTCTTCCCCTGTCACACCCCAAGATTCCACACTTCTACTTCAACGATGTTGGCACATTTAACAGGAAACCCAACTTACCTCAGACCTAAAAATCAATGTGTAAGTAAACAGTGAGGCTCATTCTTTGGCACGACCCACATAACCCTTTAAATTTTTAGGTAATTTAAAGTTTACCTCATATGGCCCATTAAAAACAATGAACATACTTCAGAAAAATAACCATTAAAAGTTACTATCACTCAGGATCAAATCTTGTACATTGTTTTTTATCAATTCCTAACTAGTTTCCAGTGAATGGGATAGGGGGAAATAAATGTAACAGAACTGGTCCATTCATGGGTTCACTTCAGACTGGAATATAGCTATACATCACCATGCTTTAAAGATTGGTAGGTCAATTTTATTCAATTAGGATTATGCTACTTTGGGTCACTAGATACGTAAGGTGTTTATCAATTCCACTCTATTCATGGTTATAACTAAGATCACCTGAATGCACAACATTATGAAAGACAAGCAATTACTTACTTTATGTAAGCTAAACTTTACTCATGCCTAGTTTCACAATGCCAATGACTTAAAAACACATTATTTCCCCGGGGGGGGGGGGAGGGGCATTACCAAGGATGTGGTAGACAAGCATACAGGGATATGTATGTAGCCTTCTCTTAATATTCTATCCTATGTTCTCCTTTCCTCTTTTTAAAAATCCTCACCTGAGGTTATATTGATTTTAGAGAGAGGGGAAGGGAAGGAGGGAAGAGGGACATAAACATCCAGGTGAGAGAGAATACTGATTAGCTGCCTTTCACATGCACCCAAATCACACTGAACCCACAACCTAGTTAGACATGACCAGGAATAGAACCTGCCATCCTTCAGTTTATGGGACAATGCTCCAATCAACTGAGCCACAATGGCCAGGTCTTTTTCTTTTTAATCCTCACCCAAGGATACATTGGTTCCAGAAAGAAAGTGAGAGATGGAGGGGGGTAAAGAAGGGGGAGAGTGAGAATTGATGTTAAAAAAACATTGATCAGTTGCTTCCTGGAGGAGCCCCAACTGGAAACCTAACCCATAAACTCAACATGTGCCCCAACCAGGACTCGAACCCATGAGCTTTCAGTTTATGAGATGACACTCTAATGAACTGAGCCACATTGGCCTGGGCCATAGCTCTTAGTTCTCAGAGAAACTTTTACGACTGGTATAAGACTTAAGGAAATTTCAGTGAGTTCCCTAATAGGTAACTGGCTTTATATACATTTCATTTCCAACTTCTATAAATAAAGACAGACAGAAAATTTGTTTAATTTTTTAATAAACCATAAAGTTTAAATATTCAAATAAAAAGAAACAAAAATAGATATTTAAGCCAGCACTAATTTTTCTATTCTCTCTCTGGGTATCAAGAGGCTTGACTTACCTGGGACCAGAGTAATACAGTTATGATGTTAGTTTAATAATGAACAAGGGAAAATGGGCAATGGCTTAATAAAATTGATTCGCAAACTGGAAGTAAAGATCACTACTAGCTCACGTGAGCCCACTGCAGAGATCCTGCTAGGGTCCTGTCAGTGGAAAAGTACTTCCTTCTTACTGTTCTCACCACACTTTCTTCTTCGCAGCTTAGCACTCCCTGGCATTTTGATTCTTTTGCTCACCGAAGCTCACTTCAGTCTGTCAAAACATCAAGGGGAAAATCCCCAAACTGAATAGACGAATAAACACTTTTAATGTGAACAATCATATTCAGATCAACTTCTTTTGAAAGACTACTAGTCAGTGGGTTTTTTGATCCTTAAGTAACTCAAATATTGTTATTATTTTCTGCCTGTCCTAAAATGGCACTTTTCATTTTATTGACATCAGCCAGTTATTTGCTACTTGCTTCCATTTTTTACTGATTACATTGGTATCCTGTTTTTCAAAATGATTTGAGCCTTATACCTTCTATTCCAGAATACCTGATCTTTGATAAACTTTATCTCATTTTTTGAACAAGTCTGCTACTAATCAATGAAAACCACAGAAGGAAAAAGGGAGCAGTGAGCACCAGCAGGATCTCACTTCAATATTCATAATTTTTGTAAGAAAAACATTCATTTTTATTGTATAGTCTGACACCATTATTGTATGATATTATGTATTTTAGCATACCCAAGTAAGTCGACATTCAATATGGACAGCAAGCTAGCTTACAAGAAATATACTGTAGTGCACGGATACTTTCAGCTGGTAGAATTCCAGCAGTGCATTCCAGTAATAAAGTGCAGCAAAAATTTCCTTACATTTAACAACAGTCCGGTAACTTCTGAATATTTTTGGTAGAATTAAGGAAAAGCTACTGCAGTCAGATTGGTAATCTTTAGATGTTCTTGGACTGGCTGCTAGAGACCACAGTGAAATTTTAGGCCTGAAGTCAATGAAAACACTAGCCTAGAAAGGGATCCATTTTCCCAAAAACGTGAAGTTATCCTATATAGGCACTTAGTGTGCCACTATCTGACAGGCTTACAGTGTTAAAACAACAGCAAAGGAAATGGTAACATTATTTATGCCTTTAACATGTAAAAAACACAGGTTTAAAAATTGGCAGCTAGAAATTCTATGACAGCTCCTGAGACAAGTTATTCTACGCCCTACAGTCATTCATTCCATGCCAAAGACGACCAGCCTGTACAGTAACACGTAAGAGTAAGAAACAGTGATCTACCGTATGCGAGTCAGAAAGCACTGAAAAAGTGACAAAATTGTATGTTATTAAATGACAGAACATTTTTCGAAGCTTTATTTAAAAATCTCTCACTGTTCATTATCAAAGTTACAAGATTGTTTGCATACCAATAGACAGACTGTAAACATAGGAAATTTTCATTAAGGAAAGATGGGTTTACTGTAATTTGATCTTTTACAAAAATTGCTGCTAGTTATTGATAACAGAATTTCTCTTTTACTTTCTTAAGTCTAATTCTCTTGAAAATTAAACCAATGTTTCCACTCCCTCAAGCTAAAGTTCAACCATGGTCAACCTTAGGAAATACCCCTGTTTATTTGTTAATCAGAGATACACACTGAGTGGCACATATTTCCATTTTCTTCTTAGGCCAAAGGTTTCGGCTTCATTATATTTTACAAGAAAACAGAAGACTTGCAGCGGTCCTGTGAAGCCTTTCATGTCGCAGCTGAGGTTTAATGACGGCAGCAGAGAAAAGCAGTGGTGATGCAGAGTAAGACCAGCCCGGGTGCCCTTATCAGACAGGGATCTTTTTCCTGTTTGGCTCCAGCAGCAGTGCCATTTCTGGTCAGGCTGCCTCCACCGCACCTGACTGAAGCAGAAGGGTGACATGCTCTGGTAAATCCTGGTTAAGGGCGATTCCATTCAAGCCAATAGTTGATCCTTCAATCTGTTGGTTGAGGGATGATACTGATATGAAGAAAATTATCTGGATAGCTCAGATGTTCACTCAGCCACTGGAGAGGTGTTTCCAACATTGGTTCAATTCCATGAATCAACACTTGATTCTTTTTTTCCCCATCTATTCCAAGAAAAAAATCCAATAATAATCAGTATGACTGAAAATAGTTGAAGAAAAAGTAATCTGCCTTTTGACAAGTAGATAGATTTTACACCTTCAACAGGTTAAACCTGGTCTGTCCCCTAAGCAGGAAATGTGGACATGGAGAAAGTTCAAATGTTGCAATATGTATCACCCAAAACAGAAACCTGAGGGTTACAATGAATTCTGATAAAAATTCTGTTGCTATATGTGAAAGTATTCATTCTTTCTTAATTACTGTGCTTACCTAAGATTGACGTTAATGAAACTATAGTCGAGAAAACAGCCCAATGTACCCACTGACCAAAATTTATTTTTGTTATACATTAAAAACTGTACTACATGGCAATTTAAAACTACGGGTATATGAAGTAGGTCAATACCTATTTGAAATAAATAAAAGAGTTAAGTGAGTAGAAATCATCAAGAATAAGATGTGTGTTTGGAAAATGTTTAATGAAATAGATGGGAGCTGTAACTGATTTTTCAGTCAAGTTGTTCAAACATGTATCAGAAAGTTTGAAAACACATTACTGAATAAGAGTTAAAGTTTTAATAAGAAACTAAGAATAAGAGTCTGACTCAGGGATTTCTGTTTTAGAGTCATGAAACCTGATTGATTTTTGTTAACACCTATTCGCTAATTAAAAGGGTGCTGAAATTCACCTTTTCTTTTAAATCCAAACTTTATTATAAATTAAATTTAAGGCTAATTTTACATCTTTTATGATTTTGGTACAAGTGCTGACAATCTTTAACATAAACAGAAGCACCTAGGAAAACAAAGGAAGCAAAACCAAACAACTCTTTTGGGGAAGGAAATAAAAGAACCTTCAAGAAGCTTTGTGTCACTTCTTTAGGACAATTCTTGGTTTGCCTCTTTTATCCTCTTCAAAACACAATGTCTAAACCTCTCAGGTTCTTGACAGAAAACAAGAAGGAAATAGGGAATTCATGTCACTACATGAGAGGGAAATACCCTGTTTTCCCCCCTTTGGCTCTGTTCAAAATGACTTTTGCATCCCGAGTGCTCTCAAGTCTGGGTAAAACAGGCTGAAGATGTATGGTGATAGCACCTGACACAGAGACCCTTTTAGACAAATATTTAAATGTCTTATTAGAGGCAGCACAGTCCTGGGAGGTGAGTCACCAGGTTAACCATAAGAAAGGATACAAAAACACTATAGAAAATTTCTAAAAGAACACCAAAAATTAAAGCATAATATACTATCAATCCCCAAAACAGCCAAATAAAAGTTCCTAACAAACCTCTGAACTGCCGTGCCACACTTTAATTAAAACACTTGTGGAAAAAAGACATCACCTCATAATGCTACTAACCTAAAAAAATGCTTTCATTGTTGCATCTATGTGTGCTTCTTACACAGTTGTGATCAGTGTTAATAAATGATCGGTTTCCGTAATGATGAGTACCATCTGTAAATAAAAGGTTAAGCCATATACAGAATACTAGAGAAAGGGCAATTAAATACTTTGAGATTTTAAAATGCTGGGATTCAAACAGCTAAACCCTCTACTATCTGAAATGATTCATTCTTGGTAAATTCTAGATTGCCAAATTTTACTGTATTAAATTTTTCTTAGAATATTTGAAAACATTTCCGGTGTATTTCTCTTTATATTCTTATTACATATTTCTTTGAAATATTTTAATATTCTCAGAATCATCCTCCTACTTAGCACTGAGTCAAAAATGAAAGAGAAGTGGTGTAAGAGTAAAAGTTCCTTATCTGTACAGTTTTTCCTTAAGCCAGAATCACTTTTGGATATTCTGAAACTAAGTAGAAGAAACAAGTCACAATTCGGTATCCAAAATACTGTGCCTGAAGTATTTAAATATGGGAGCAAATATAATATGGCACATGCATGCACAGCATGCTTTAAAGGCAAAAGACCAAACTTGCCACATGAAAAGATGTTTGGAGTTTAAGTTGTACAACAGAAGTTGGAGAACATAAGAAGGATTCTAATATTCTGTATAACAAACCCATTATTATATCACAGTATCCTCCACTTACCTGAATAGACAGCGCTGATTCTCTGCTTTAAATTGGGGTCACTTTAAACCCCTAACAAATGTCACTAAGTTTCGTCAATAAAGGAAGTGGATCTAGGACTGTCAAATCTCTCAACATAACTGTTCAAAATTTCAAACATTTATCCAAATATTTCACCTGTGTGTGTGTATCGTTTTTGTTTTCTGACTTCCTCCAACAACACAGTCACCAGGATACTCAGAGGTGCAGCAATTCCCTAGGTAATAGTAACCACAGTTCTCCCATTCATTGTGTGTCTACAGTGCCTAGCACAGTGTGCAACGCTTAGGAATCAGTAAGTGTTTTCAGGGCTTATGTAACTTTGCTGATGGTAAAACACACTGCCAAAATTAATTTTTTGAGAACAGCTTTTGATGAGCCCTACCTATAAAGCCCTACCTATTATAAAGCCCGCCTGCTTCCAGCTAGGCCAGGTATATATGCTGTCATCTACCTTCATATTACAGTACGTAAACAAAGCACGCCTGGACTGTTAGGGCAGGGACAAGTTCCTCTTACCTCTTTAGGTCTGGCTGGTTGAATAACTCAAACACCGTACAGCAGATCAACAGGAGAAAATACAAAATTTAGTATGCAAACAGGGGAATTCACATAAACATGAAAACCCCCCAAAACAGTAAGGTAACATCAGGTACCTATAACATTTTTGGATCCCGGAGAAAGGAGGGACAGTATTGGACTTCAGGAGTGAGAACCGGTGATTTACAGGTAGCCGAGGAAGCCCATGGCAATCAGTTCTTGCCCAGCAACTGAGGGACAATGGGATAGGATGCTTGGTCTTTCTGAAACGCTAGGGTATAAATTTTTAAGGTGACTGAGTCAAGGCTCCCTTCCTGAAGCAGGAATCTAAGGAAAAGGGGAAGTGAAAAGCTCTTCCTGAGTCTGTAGGGCTTGAGATGACTTCAGTTTGACACGACCTTCCTGGCAGGGCGGCACATTTTGGGGATGCTCCTCCCCACCTCCACAATACATCCTGGCTGTATCAGAAAGGAAAAAACGGAGCTGGTGCCAAATTAGGAGATGTTTATTTTGTCCCAACAGTAGAAACACTTGATATTGCTCAAGTAAATCATGTTTTTGCTAAATATGTCTTTGTGTTTCAAAATGTGAGTCTAGAATTTAATACTTGGGAATAAGAAATATGTCACTACAAAGCAAATGACTCAGGAGAAAAATGTTACCCCATACTTCACCCACTCAGATTTTTTTTGAAGTCAGTTTGATGGTTTAAAATAGGTAAGCACTGAGAAAGAAAGTGAACTAGTTCTACATGAAATTCTCTCATACAGGGCACCTTGGATTCTGGTATAATTTCAAACTGATAGAAAAGTTACAAGAATAGCCTAAGAAATTTGCCTTCAACCATCAAGAATTTACATTTTGCCAGGTTTATTTTATCATTCTGAATTATTTTCTGAGTCATTTGAGTGTAAAGTAGAAACATTAAGCCCTTTACCACTAAATATTTTACTGTGTACTTTCTATTAGCAAAATAAAAAACTTTATTTTTAATCCTCACCTGAGTATATGCTTATGTTACCATTGGTACTTAACTAATCATTAATAAGGAAAGGGGCGCAAAGGGACTTAGACATTGAGCTGAATAAACCAGGGAGCATAAACCGGCTTGTGTAGCCAGGAAACTGCAGCTTCACACCCCAGGGTCACAGCAGTTCTCTGCCGAAGGGATTAACACTCCTCCCTCCCCTTCCAGTGTCAGAGGGATGGGGATGCAGTCCCGCAATCTAACTAGAGGGTATAAACCTATCCAAAGCTCATGAAAACTTGGCAAGTTCACTGGCCAGTGTGAAAAAGCTTCTGGCCTTTTCTAAACCCAAATTAATATAATCCCAGGGATACAAGGAATCCCCCTCCCCAGATGACCCCGCTTGCCCTATGCACTCACATGTCATCTCTCCATAGTCATGTGTTCTTAGCAGTCATATGGCCAATGGCCATGCGGACTCCATATCCAGGCTCCAGGAGGAAGCTGAAATACTGCAGCACAGCAATGGGCTGCAGCTGGAAACACACTAAGCTAGCTGGATGCAGGACTGGACTGGACTTTAATACGGGGCAGTGACCTTTATTTTGGCCCTAAAAACAACATTGAACCTTTTCCATGATGAGATGGACACAGAAGTCAGGAGGGGAACCCCTTAATTTTACATCATCAATAAAATTTACCATGGAATCCCATCCTTCCATTTGGCTCTCAGGAGATCCCTTCTCTCATGAAAACTCTAAGAACTCATTTTCCACCAATAACACAGAGAGGAAGGGAAGGATGGGGGAGAGAGAGACAGACATCAGTGTGAGGTAGGAAGTTGTTCAGCTGCCTCCCGACTGCACCCTGGCTGGGGTCAAACCTGCGACCTAGGTCCATGCTCTGACTGGTGATCAAAGCAGCAACCTTCTGGTGTATGGGATGGCCATACCGAGCCACACAACCGAGCCACTGGGCCAGGGCAAAATTAAAACAATTTAACATTAATATTGAAGGGACCAAAGTTGTGCCACCCTGAAACTGTCCTTTTGGGATACCAATTTTAAGTTAGTTATTCAGAAACAGGACTCAGAAAGAAGGTATGACCCTCCCTGCTCTGGCCCAAGAGACTCAGATGGAAAGGTCAGCTTCAGGAAGGAAATCTTAGTATATTCACCTTAGCTTAATTTGATTTAAGTATGACAGATGGGAAGTGTCCAAGCAAAGACCACCTTCCAGCCTGTGGTCCTATTATTTTCTGAGTTGACTGGTAGAAATGTATTTGGCACTCTCTTGCTACCAATAAAGTGCCCATTTTCACTTTCAAAATCTAAGACCACTGTTCCCCTTTTTTCTCCAAAATGACACATATACACAAATATGCCTTGCTGTGTTTGGAATTTTCATGCTTACATGAATTTGCCGTGTACAAGTATTAAATTTTGATATCCTGTTAATCTGCTGTATGTTGTTTGAAGTATTAGCCCAGCTAAAAGAACTTCAAAGGTGAAAAGTATTTTCTGAAGCTCCCACAATATAATAAATACTATTATGTAATAACTTCAAATATTATCAACGATCCCAATTATTTTTACTCCAGGATAGGATCTGGTCCAGAAGTCACACATTGCATTTAATTTTAATTTCTCTATACTCTGGATAATGCTTAGTCATATTAACTTTGATAATTTTGAAGAGTACATGTCATTGTGGTATCCAGCTATGGAGCTGGCTGGAGGCCTGGCTTGCAGCCTGGTTATGTCGCCCTGGCTGGGAATGGAACCAGCGACCCTTGGGTTTGCAGGCTGGCGCCTTATCCACTGTGCCACCAGCCAGGGCTCACACAGCAAGTTTTAAAACTAACTAATATATCTTGTAAATATAAAAATAGTCATTCATAAATCCTTTGAGTTTGTGATTTAAGGAAAAGAACAGAAACAAATGTCAAGGAAATGTATTTTCTTTAGGTAGAGATTATTCAATTCACTTAAGGAGATTATATATTTATTGCTCTGGCTCATGTGGCTTAGAGCTGTGGGTTGAGTGCCAACCTGCAAACCAAAGGGTCGCCAGTTCAACTCCCAGTCAGGGCACATGCCTGGGCTGTGGGTCAGGCCCCTAGTTGGGGGCACACTAGAGACAGCCAAATACTGATGTTTTTCTCCCTCTCTTTTTCCCTCCCTTCCCCTCTCTCTAAAAATAAATAAAATCTAAAAGATTTTTAAAAATTATCAACACAAAGATGATCACAATAAAATTTCATTTCTTATATAATGTATCTCACTTATAAGTTCAAGTATTATGAAAAAAATAGAAACGTGTCCTAATTTTGTAGTATCAACAAAGCCTAGTAAAAACAAATTCAATTCCAAAGCAGCACCTACTCTAAAGTACTTTCAGAGTTATGGGGCAGTTCAAGAAAGATTTTGCCCATACAATTAGAATGGTAAAAAAAATAACATAACAGAAAAAAAAGAAAATTCACATTAGCCTTATAGTCATTAATGAAAACTATGAACTTAAGACAATGTTAGCTTGTTATGTACATATTAAAAGTAATGTCTGCATATGTGTCTGCACACACACACACACACACAATAAGTATAATAATATACACTCATATAAATAAGACATAAAAAGAAAAAGGGCCAGTTATGCACTGATAATTAGCTAGGTGCTACTAAAAGACAGATGAACTGGAAGGCAGGCAACCTGAATTCCAATTCTGGTAATGAAGAGCTCTGGGCAGGCCTCATCTCTCTTTGAGGGTGTTTCTTTATTTATAAAATGAAAGGTGTCTGTCTAGATCTATAGTGTGCAAATCTGGCTGAGAATCAGAACAATTTGGAAAAAAGTTTTAAAATAAATAAGGGGGACCCCTCTCTACATCTTCTGAATCAATTTCTGGGGTCAAGTTTATTTTTAAATGGTCCCTTGAATAAATTTTATGATTATATGGATGTGGAATTTTTCTTCAAAGTTTTAGCAGAAACCCAATGTACATAACGCAGGTGAAGGTGGGGCAGCTTGAGCCGCTGTGGGATTGAGCCTGTCTCCCAAATCCTGCTGCTTACGGGCCTTGTGTAGTTTCTGACAGAACTCACTGGGTCACTTTGTAAACCACTAGTCTAGATAGAGGATCACTAACATGCTGTCCCATTCTCCTATGTAAGTTTTTTATGCCTAGACAGCAAGGTATTTCTTATAGAATTCAAATCAGCCTAATTCACTAGTTTTGAAATAATAGGCAAATCACTTAACCCTTTGAGTCTGTTTCCTTCTCTAATAGTGTAGATAAAGAATTCTAAGCTTCAGAGCTGCAGGAAGGATTAAATGGGATACCCAAGTAAAGAACTCAGCTCAGGGTTTGGACATAGTAGGTATTCAAAAAAAGTGAATGACCCTCTTCCTCATTCCTCTCTCCTGCTTACTACCTAAAATAATAAGTGTCAAATGTAGTGTAACCAATAGTGAAGACAGACCATCAGTTTTTAAAAGGTCAGGGCTTAGTAAACAAAAAATAAACCTTCATGGTAGTTCTCCCCCTGAACACAAAGTTATGAGAATAATAGTTTTACTACTAACATGCAAAAGGCTGTGAGAATTTGGCCTCATGTTAATATACTTGTACACTCTGCATATTATTATGCAGTGTGGCACATGAACTTTATGAATACATTAAGAAAATAAAAGAATGACAATAGCTAAAATACAAAGACTCAATCATTATGCAAACAACAAAATGAATGACATTTTCAAAAATTCTTTAAGCAATGTAAACCCTTTGGATTAAGCTAGCAGTGATCTCTCAACATTTATACTCAGTACAGCAGGACAAGCCAAATGAGCCCAGCTGCACTATGATTATATTGCTTACTAGGCCTTAGGTAAGGTTCTTCTTTTTCCTTCTTTTTTTTTTTTTAAGATTTTATTTATTATTTTTAGAGAGAAGGGCAGGAAGGGAGGAAGAAAGGGAAAGAAACATCCATGTATGGTTGCCTTTCACCTGCCTCCAGCTCAGACCTGGCTGGAGACCTGGCCTGCAACCTGGTTATGTGCCCTGGCTGGGAATCGAACCAGCAACCTTTGGATTCATAGGCTGGTGCCTTATCCACTGTGCCACCAGCCAGGGCTTCTTTTTCTTTTTTAAATGAAAACTTTCTGGGGGAAGAGGTGGTAATAACTTCTAAAATCTCTGTTATACATTTCAAAAATATCATTATTCATTATTTGAGAACTTGCAGTATGTGATGAATTAGTCTTTAAGAGATTTCCATTAGCAATGGCTCAGCCTTCCCCAATCCAATCTACATTTTAATACTTATTTTAAAGCTCCTTTTCAACAAGGAATATGACCTAAATGTCTTTAAAAACAGGTCACTTGAGATTCTAGAGATGCATAAGTTTCATTCTTACTACCACTAAGTATACTAAATATGTGAAATCTCTGTACTTAAAGGAAGCTAAAGAAATGGCTGGTATATGTTCATGGGAAAATGCTTTTAGTCAGAAAATTCTAGCTTAAATAAATAACTTTCTTTTTTAGTTCACACTCATAAATATGCAATAATAGAACTCTAAGGCCAGACACTGTAACTATTGTTTTTAGCTTTGTGGCTTCACGTTTACATTTTATATTATTCAGCAGAAAATGACCTGATTTGCTTTTCTGGAACATGTAATGAATGCTGAAGGTAAAACTTCTAAATAATACCAAATACTTCTGAAAAAGTTTGAAACAAATCAAGAGACATGCCTTTTGATTACCACTGGTCTGAACAATTTTGTTCTGTCTGACAAATTCTTTAACCTCTGATATGTTCATTAGTAAAACGCCAACTAATTGAATCCATTGACATGAAAAACCACAGGCTGAAATCTGAAGTGCATACATCATGTGGAAGGATTTTGACTCAGCTTCAGCGGTAATAGTCAGTGAGGTCAGGTCAAAGAGGGTTAAACCAAGCCAGGATATAGCCAAAGGAATACATCAAACGCTGATTTTAAAAGGGCAATTAATCTTAGACAGAAACGCTTCCTGGGGAATGAGATCTCAATCTTAAGAGCACACTACATGATGTAGCAGTAAAAATGAACATATACAAGCTTACAGAGCTTTTATCCTATGATCACAAACAGAAGGAGAGTGCTGTTTATCAGAGAAATACAAACCCATTTAAAAATACTTACATTAACTTCTTCCGGATCTATACTCACTTACTAGTACAGGGCTTAATGAACATATAATATCACAGTTAATATATGCCATGTATCTCTTTCGATGCATAAATTTTATATATTTTAAATGATTTCTGCCTATAATATTCTCAAAGCCTTGACTCTTTAACATTTTAGACAAGACTTTCAAAACACGGCCTTGTTAATTCTTTGACTTTTGTTTATAATCTCTATATTTCTTAATGAGAACATAAACCAAAATTTAAACTAAAAAAATCCTATATAATTAACTATAATTATGGATATAATACTGTGAAGCGGTTTTAAGACTATTTAAATAAACTAAAAGCCCCCTGACAAAATTAAAATGTGATTAAAAGTTAGAAATTAAAACTTGGAGTTTATTTATTGCCCCTTCCCCCAATACAACTTGGAAATATAGGTTCAAATATTCTGATCTGTTCATAATATGACCAGTAATTCTAGTCAGGTATAATAGAGCCCATTAACATTTGCCAAGTATGAAAAGCAGAATAGTTTCATTTAAAATATAGGTGATAATTACACTGTTCATATATGGCCAGAGTGAGATCACACAGGACTTCTTTTAATGAAGAGATGACTAGCTTTTAATCACCTGCATGTGTTACTATTTTGTTAGGGAAATTTTTTTCTAGTGCTAAAGATGAAATATTAATTGTGCAAGTATCTGTGTGTGCTTTTAAAAAGTCATGTTAATTCATTTAACTTCTTGAGACGTAGGTAGAGAACAATAATTGAAAGAAATCAGGGGTATCTTCTAACAGGTCCAGTAATTTTATCTTCACTAATGGAGAATAACAAAAATAATCACTTCATTATTTCTTTGATTTCAGAAGACATATGTCAGTGCATTAATTCATTAACAGATTCTGGATCACCTGTATTAGTCCATGTTACCCATGTGTTGGGACAAAGCACAGAGGTGAAGGGAAAATAAAGCAATCAGAGCAAAGAATGTGATTCATTTTAGTTTTTGAATTTGGTGGCATATGATGAATTCAAGCAAAGAAAACCATTAATGAGTTAAAACAGAGCCTAACCAATTACTTTTGTCCAAAGTTGAGTATAGAAGATCTTTGCTGCTAAGGGCTACATTTGAAGAACTTTCTGAATTCCCACAGTAACACTAATACCATTTCTGTAAACATAAAATATTCATGTCACAAGGAAGAAAAGAAGCAAGAGGAGAGGGCCTCAGTATGAGACTGAAAGGGTGAGGCTCCCATGAAGAGTCCAGCGACCCAGTCCCTCAGATGGGGCTCCCAATCTCAGCAAAATCGCAGAAGGGCCTTCTTCCAGGACCTTCTTATGGATAGCTGGAAACTTCAAATAAATATGCATTCTGTTGCTTAGTCTTCATTGAAAAACTTTCAGTAGCAGCAACATTTTCGCACCTTTTAACATATTTTAACAAGTAAATGATAGGAGAGCTGGCTACAGTAACTATGGAGATGTGTTGACTTATTTCTCCCTTAATAGAGCCACACTTCTGGCATTTCTAATCACGTACAGAAGTTAAAATTGTACAACCTTGAAATAATGATTATAAAATCCCATTTACACAAACTTTTCATTCATTTAAATCTTAAACCTATCCCCCATCCTATGAGGCAGGTATTAGGAAACATCTTTGTTTCGAATAAGATACCGTTAAAGAAAACAAACAAAAAACCAACAACCTACTGAAATAATATTCTGAATAAAAAAGTATGAAGGTACAAAGGGGTTTTTATGAAAACAAATTCTAACAAGTGAAATAAAAAGAATTACTGAAACTGTAAAACCATTATTCTTACTCCTAACTCCTAATTCTGACAAAGTTTTGATGGGTCTGTAGGTTTTATGTTTGGTGGCATAAGTTTGCAAATTGAAATGCCACCTCTTTGGAGGATAGCACCATCATGCTGACAAAAGTGACTATTGTTGGTTCAGGCTTCAAACAGAAGGATCTGCATTGGATGAATAACATGAGAAAATAAAGCTTGTCCCTCAGTTAACAGAATAGGGTCATTTTAGACCAAATATTACCCCTTAACAGCCAGGCCCTGGGTAGCTGGTGAAGGAGTCTACCTCTATAGTGGTCATGTGGTATACAATCTGGTCCCTCATTTTCATCTCATTTCTACTAGCCTTTTATAGCTCAGTCTTCACTACCTACTCCAGAATGGATAAAACAGCAACTCTAGGTGCTTCCTACTATTCTTATCCACATCCGAGCATCTTACTGTCCACTCCAACTGTACCAAAGTTTCTTAAAAGAAGGGACTGTGTCTTAACACATCTTACTATCCCCAGTGCCAGAAATTTAGCAATGAATAATGAAATCTACATCGATTGGAAACCCAAAATTAAAATGGTGGTTGGAAAGGGTCTCAAAGTAAGTTAGTTCCCATGAAGCTGGGCAGAAATGGAAAAGAAAGAGGCGGTGGCTACAGGATTGTACTTGCTGCTAAGAGAAATGCAGGGAACCTTCACTAATTTGCCATGGAATCTAAGCCTCTCCTTACACATACACTCCATTCCTAAAACATCAATATGAGCTCAGGATTAAAACAGCCCAACTGTTACAGAGGACTGACCAACTAGACCTCTGAAATAAATTTATAAAAGTATGGATAGACATTTTTTATTCTCATAAGCCTATCTACTGGGTCTTTATACATTTCATTAGAAAAGTGGGAAATTAAATGATTGGGCAAAGCTTATGGGTGTTTTGTATTCTCCCAAGTAAAAAATATATATATATATAAACTGTACATAAGCTATGGGTTTTAACTTTGGTTTTTTTCTGGTACATTGTTTTTAATAAACAAAGGAGAAAATATTTCACTTCAGGTCTGATACAGAAGCTTAGCTCTCTGAGTCATTTTAACTAAAGCTGACACCACAGAAAAAATTTACCTGAGCTCACCTTTGGTTACTTCCTGTTACCTCTAACTTGGGCAACTCCTTTAGCCACTTATAAAACAACAAAAGAAACACACAAAGCATCATTAGTTACTCCACAAGAACATGACCTAAAGCACGTCTTCGTAATTGTTAGTATATTCTACCTCCATGTGATGAAATAAAGGCAAAATTCCTTTGTGCAGTGAATCATTTCTTTAAAGGAATAGTAAATAGACAATGGTACCAGGTAATTTTTATAAAGTACTTTCTCTCTTTATGATGTGATGACAGACAGTTCTTATCCAGACACACCCAATCTCAGATGTTTCAAAATGCTTCTTCACATTTGACAATGCCACAGGTGTACCAAATCAGACAGTAAACAATTCTTTACTGAAATGGTGACTTGTTTTGGATATTTCCCACAGATCCTGAAACGACAGTTATTTCCCCATATGAGGTGATAAAAGGAAGGGGCAAATGACTTTTTCCAAAGATAAAATATTGGGGTTAGAAATGTGGCCTCCTCCTGGTAAAAATGGTACAAAAGTACTTCAAAGGTATAGGTGCTATCATTTCATGTGTATTGTGCACATGTATGTACATGTTCCCTAATATACAGGAGCATCTGACAATTTAGGTGAGAAGATTGTCACATAAAGATATCCACCTATAGCATCTAAAATCACCTAAGAGGCAGGTTTGTGGATCAGAGTTATGAGTGGCTATCTCCCTACTACTCCCCCTTCAAAAAAAACTCCCAAACCAAAAAAACATGGGAAGTCACATTGTGTATTTTTCAGGAATGGGTGTAATGTAGGGCATGCTAAAAATTTAGAGGACAATAAAGAATCTTTAAAAAGAATAAAAAAGGCCCAGCTGGTGGCTCAGTGGATAGGGGCCAGCCTGCAAACCCAAGGTTGCTGGTTCAATTCCCCAGCCAGGGCACATAACCAGGTCTGTAGCTGGAGGCAGGTGAAAGGCAACCATACGTTCATGTTTCTCTTCCTCTCTCCCATTCCCTCTCTCTAAAAATAATAAATAAAATCTTAAAAAAAAAAAAAAAAAAGAATAAAAAAGTCTCACAAATGTGCGTGCCTTCTTGTGCAGGGCCACATTGACCTTGCACGGCTGTGATCTGGGTGCAGGAATGGCAGAAGAACCCGAAATGCATGATTGCTTTTCATTTAAATGCCTGAGTGTCACAGCTACTATTTTTTTAAAAAAAGGATTTTTTAATTATTTCTACAGAGAAAGGAAGGGAGAGGGGCAGAGAGGGAGAGACATATCAATGTATGGTTGCTTTTCACCTGCCTCCAGCTACAGACCTGGCTGGAGGCCTGGCTTGCAACCTGGCTATGTGCCCTGGCTGGGGAATCGAACCAGCAACCTTTGGGTTCGCAGGCCGGCGCCTTATCCACTGTGCTACCAGCCAGGGTCACAGCTATCATTTTAATTATTTCAACAAAAGTGGTCAGATGATTCACATAGAAGAGCTCTAAAATAACAAGATGAACAAAATAAACAGCAGAAATTCAGGTTCCTAAGATCATACCAGAAAACACCGTAAGAGAGAACAGCATGCAGGTGAGATTAAGTATTGAACACAAAACATAGAATAAAGAATCAGGAAAAGGCAAATATTTCAGAATGTTATTTTAAGAAAATAAAAAAACGAAAGGCTGGAAAAGTGAAAACAAAAATGGCAGCACTGTAAAGTGGAAAAAATAATGGACCAAGAGATGGAGACATGAGATCTAAACCTAGTTTTGCAAACAAGTAGCTAAGAGACCTTTAGCAAATCACCTAGAATTAAGAGAATGAGCGAATAACTCTAAAGTTCTTTAAAGATATGAAACACAAAATCTACACCCAATGTATTTCTTCCTGTTCTTCTCTAATAAGTTTTCTTGTATGGTTCTATTTGTTGACAAGTGTGCTGCTGGTTGGGGGACAGATCATGACAGTAGAGCAGTATTTTCCCCAAGTTTTTGAATTTCACTGTTATGTTCTCATTCCACAGTAAAGGATCTTAAAGAGAAGTTTAATTTAAATGACATCGTGTTCTGAAAGCAGATTGTCAAGAAACTAAGAAAAGGAAAATAAGGTAGCTATTTGAAATTTCGGCTATAGCTTAAATTTCAATTACTATTAATTGATAAAGGCATTTTCAATGTTCTTTAAAATACTACAGAGTACTCAAAAAGAGAAAAATACAGTTCAGAGAAATGTGCATGCCCTACATGTACATCCATTTTTCAAAAGAGAAGTAATTGAAAGCTAATGCTTACAGTGGGGGGAGGTATGAGGATTATGGGTCTCATCTTGGTTAGCAATAAAAATGATTAATTTCTTAATTACACTTCAATAAAAAAAAAAACTAGTCTACATTCTCAAATCTTCAAGAAAGTAGCAAAACAGTTATTAAGTTGGTTTTTACAAGCAAACAAACAAACTTACAGTTTGTAAGAAAATAAACCGGAACAGTGAGTATTCTTAAATCAATAAAAGTTATTGAGAATATCTGTAACTTGACTTCAAAAATAAAGTCTATTTAATTATTTCTGTAAGAATATACAGGAAAATGGCAATATTTGTATACAGATGTGCTCTGTATAGGGGAACTGGGTTATGGTTTGGTGAATAGAAGTTGGTAAAAAATACTTTTTTCTCATTCCTTTAAATACATTTTGATTTTAGAACTATATGAATGTATTATCTATCAGAAAACAATTTGTAAGTTATTAACTGAATACAATACATAAAAACCTTGATAAATAGAGGACTTCATCAAATTTAAATACTTTATTCTTTAAAATAAAATGAAAAAACAAGACCCAGTCTAGGTGAAAATGATTGCAAATCATGTCTAATAAAGGACTTGTAGTAAAACAAATAATCTATAAAAACTAAGAAAAGAGTTTGAATTTCACTTAATATAGCCACAAAAAATAACAAGCATATGAAAACACACTCAACATCATTAGTCATTAGGGAAAGAAACACTAAAAGCACCATGATATACCACTACACAACCACCAGGATGACTATAATAAGATAAAAAGTATAAGTTGGTAAGAATGTGAACAAACTGAAACTCTCATACACTGCTGGCAGGACTGTAAAATGATAAAGCTACTTTGGAAAAGTTTAGCAGTTTCTTAAAAATTTTAACACAAACTTACCATACATCCTAGTCATTCTACTCCTAGAAATCTTTACCCAAGAAAAATGAAAATTTATGTCCACAAAATGATCTGTATGTGAATGTTTTTAGCATTATTCAAAAAGTGAAAAGGTGGGAAAATGTCCAAATGCCCATCAATTAGTGAGTAAATAAAATATGATATATATACCCAATTCAGCAACAACAGAGAAACTACTCAATCATGCTACAAATTGGATGAAAATAAAAATACTATGATTTTTCATATGATTTTGTATGATCCTATTTATGTGAAATATCCAAAGGAGGCAAATTAAAGAGACAAAAAGCAGACCAGCAGCTACCTACAACTGGTAGGGGAGCACAGACCAGCTGCTAACAAGCACAATGGAATTACTGAGGTGATAGGAATATTCTAACTTAATGTTAATTATGCCATGATTTAATAATCATTACGTTTCAGGTAATGATACAAAGAAAGAATTCAGCAACTGAAATTATGAGGATGTGTAAGGCAGCATCAAAAACCTTTACTACAAGGTTTAGCACAGTACCCTGATGACAAATGATGTGACATAAAATACATTTATAAATTCTTAAACCAATAAAACCTGTTTGATTCCCATAATTCAAGTAGTGGTTAATGATTTTATATTTTTAAATCAAGCTCCTTCGGTTATTTTAGAAGTCCCCACCCACATTGAGCCTTTGTACAAGAAGTGCTAGTTACACACACAAATGGCAGGAAGGGTAAGCATATTTGAGAAAACAAAGTATGAAGTTTTATTTTACTATCGCTTATTCTTTAGAATGAAGAAACACAATGCAAGATTAAAAATAATATTTAGCACAACTGAATTCATAAATGAGAGACCCAGGACAACAAAGATATGATAAGAGGATAATTTAAGAACAGTGTATTTTATTTTGCCAAAGGGAGTCAATTCCTTAATTCTTTATTTTGTCAGTGTCAATAATTTATAAAATAATAAATTTTATAAATTTATTATTTAGTGCTTCTGTTTTGAAATATGTTTTCCCGTAAAATAACAAAAATATGTTCCTGAACTAACCAGTACAAGTTATTTATAAATGCAGCATGCTTATATTACCTCAGTGGCGGAGAGAAAAGAAACGCTTGACTGTGGTGGTTTGACTACTTTACCTTCAAGAGCAACTGCAGAAGGACAAACTTCTTTGAGGAGATCACCTAATGTATGTAATTGTCCATCTGCAGCCACAGGACGGAAAAGCTTCTGAATGAAAGGTCGTTCAGTCGTCGTCTATTTGAAAAATAAGGAAAGAATTCAAACAATTAAGTGTTTGTTGCTATGAATTACAAATTAATACACTGGAAAATTAAAGTCTGCATTAGATATCTTCAGATATAGTGTAATGAGAAGCACATATTATAAATGTGGTATTATTGTCCAAAACGCTTAACATAAAGTCAAGTAAATCTAGTGATGAGGAAATGTCAGGCAAATCTAGAATGTGTAACACTCAAGGCAATCAGCCTGGACTCTTCAAAAAAGTTTCCAAAGGCATTCAACAATAAAATGATATAAAAACATTAAAAGAGATAGAGAAGATACACAATACAAAAAATAAACCTTGATTAAATACTGAACTGGAGAAAAAAATTTAGAAGTTAGCTTATATAAAAGATATTTCTGGAATACTGAGAAATAAGGAATGAACATTAGACAATTTTATTGAATTAATGTCAAATTTCTTAGGTGTGATAATGTTTACTGGGACAATATCCTTATTATTAAAAAATTTATGTTCAAATATTTAGGGGTGAGGAGCCATGATGTCTGAAACTTACCTTCAAATGGGAAGAGGTGAGGCAAATCTAGAAAAATGACAACTATTGGTAAACCTAGGTGAAGGGTATGGATGGTCTTCGTTGTTTTATTATTTTAACTGATGTTTAAAAAATTTTCAAAGTAGTAAAGTATTTCCCCTGACTACTGTTACCAGCACTATGTAATAACTTATTGCTAATAATTTCAATGTTTTGCCTACTTTTAAAATTAAGTTTCACTTTCGTAAACTACCTCTAATGTCAATGATACTGGAAGCCTCATCAGGGCACAGAGAGCAGAAGCTCTGGGATTAACCAGTCCCTGAACAGGAGTCTTGTTTATGAGCTGTGTGATCTTTGGAAATCATTCCCTACCTCTCAAGTTTGTTGAAGGAATAACTGAAAAATTGGGCCAAGCACAGAGTAAGTAAACAACCAACCAAATAAATGGTAAATAGAATAAAAACAACCTGCTCCCCATAACTGTTATTTTAAGATGGTAGTTATTTTAAACTTCCTGGAGTGAAAAATTTTGGAAACCTGTATGGAGTAATGCTTTGTATTTTTATAGGAAAATGATCTCAATTATCTACCCAGTAAAAACAACGGTTTTATTTTATCACAGAGGTGTACCTCAACTTCTTTGACATAATAGAGATTTGGTTAAAGAAAACAATCTGGTTTTAAGTGCAGACATAAACTAAAATATAAGAAAAAAAGAGACACAGCGGAAGCATGAGAGCTGCCGTTCCCAGCTTTACATTGTGCATTAAGTGGGCACAGAATGTTAAGAATGACTTTTCAATGATACATTTGAGTGTTGTGGCAAGTATGAAAAAAAGTTATAGAAAACTAAAACCTTGATCATTAATACGTACTGAACATAATGTATTTCACTACAATAACTGAACTCTTTTAAAAGTATGACTGATCTACTTCAATTTAGGAAGGTCATAATTTTCACACGATGAAACAGAACAATATCATGCACAAGCAAGGACTATGTGAAGATAGCAAAGGTTAGAGGACTTCAGAGGAGGATATGAATAGGGGACTGAAGTAATAATTTAAAATAGCCACCACCCACTTAGAGCTTTCTATTTTCCAAGCAATGAAGAGGCTTTTAAGACTTTTCAGCAAAGGAAGTGACGTGATGAAAGAGGCTTTTTTTCCTGAGGGTTAATGGAAAGCAGCATTGTCTACAATGACTTGGTTAAGAGGTAACATCAGGCTGACCGTGAGAGGCTGTGTGAATAGTGTAAGCCTACGTGCTGACAACTGGGACTGTCAGTGGAAAAGGAAAGGCAGGACTACATCTCCAGTTTAAAAAAAGCTAAAATGTATCATCCTTAGTTTGACCTGAAAATACCAAGGCTTTTGGCAGTCAAAGAAATCTTTTCAAGATTCAATCATCCCCTACTTAGTGACAAAAATGTGAGATATAATATACAGTAACTACAGTATTATAATATATAAAACAATATGCCAAACTGGGAAAGCTAATTAGTCTGAGCTACATTACTAAAATCCAGAAACTCTCCTCTACTCCCATTCCTAGAAAAACGTCCTGTAGTTTTTCTACTCTCTCCCAAATCTGAGAAGTTATGACAAAGCTATAACAATTTTTATAATGATGTTATTTGCTTGAGGAGAGCAGGGAAGCCCCAGTACTATTAACATATTCTAAGTAAATTCTGTAAGAATGGTAACCAAGAAAACTCTCAAGAAAGGAAAAAGTGATCCCTCTCAGATAACAAAACCCTTGTTTTAAAAGACGAAGATCCAGCACTGGCTGGTGTGGCTCAGTGGAATGAGTGCCAGGCTGTGAACCAAAAGGTCACAGGTTTGGTTCCTGGTCAGGGCACATGCCTGGGTTATGGGCGGGCAGGCAGGGTGTGTGTGCATGTGGTGTGTGTGTGTGTGTGTTTGTGTGTGTGTGTATGTGTGTAGGCAGCAACCGACTGATGTATCCTTACACATCAGTTTTTCTCTTCCTTTCTCCCTCCTCTCCCCTCTCTCTAAATAAAATCTCAAAAAAAAAAAAAAAAAATAGATAAACATCCAAATACCCCAAATCAAAAATACAGCAAACGTTTCCTTTAGTATTGCTCAGCATACCTTTAAAAATATATACTGTTTTTGTTACACACCAATATATATTTATTTAATATATTCATCACAGGGGTTCAATCAGAGACTTAATTTTAAAAACACATAAAACAAATATGAAGATACAGTCGCATACAGAATCAAGGCAAGGACAGACCAACTAATGCGAAAAAGGTGGCAACACAAGGAGAGAGGCTGGACAGCCCGGATCAGGGATCTTGGCTGGAGACACGCTTTGCGTAGGTTCCTTGCACGTTCTTCTCAAAGGCGGCGGGGTTTTTCCAGAGCTCGGCAGCATGTGCGCTCAAGGGACTATCGATGTTGGGTTCTCCCAACAGGTTCTGATGGACAGCAGGAGGGTTCTGACGTGGACAGAGCAGACCACCTGTCCTTCAGGACGTGCAGGCAGATGCTACCCTGAATGTCCATGTTGGGGTGGTGGCAGGGCGTGAGGAATGTCACCGTTGGTGCTCTGTGCGGGTAGCCACTGGGGAACTGGAGGGAGAGCTTGGACCTCAGGTCTTTGTAGACTGCCAGCTGCTCCGTGGACGGCCCCTACCCCTTGGAAAGGTTGTCGGATTCAGGGAAGGCAGAAACTCCTCTGTTGCCAAACATCATAAGTGTCCATCAGCTCCTCCTGTAACCTTGTGCTCATAGGGCCCAGGGCTGCGCCCCCGCTGGGTTGCGGTTCTGGGAGGCCATTCGGGCAGCGCTGGCAGGGACACGAGGACTCAGGGAATTTGAATGTAACTGCCTAAAAAGTTATACTCTTGGCCCTGGCTAGTGGCACAGTGGATAAGGTGCCGGCCTGCGAACCCAAAGGTCGCTGGTTTGATTCCTCAGCCAGGACACATAACCAGGTTGCAAGCCAGGTCTGTAGCTGGAGGCAGGTGAAAGGCAACCATACATTGATGTCTCTCTCCCTGTCTGCCTCTCTCCCTTCCCCCTCTCTCTGGAAATAATGAATAAAATATTTTTTTAAAAGTTTACTCTTATTTTTTAAAATGTGTTATGTTAGAAAAGTGCAAATAAGTGTCTAAGTCACATCAAATATGGGAAACACTCAATTTGGGGAGTTACCCTTAAAACAAAGCCCTCCACAGACAGACCTTACATTCAAGTACAGAGGTTCGGAAGGGCAATGAGAATAGGGGGTAAATTCATGCAAATTTCTTAACTATTCTCATTAAATCTAAATTGGAGTACCAGAGAAGACTAAATTATGCTAGAAAGTATTTAAAAGCTATCTTCTTTTCTAATATAGCAAGAATTTTTAAAATACAAAAAGAACATGACTTCTTTAAACTTTGATTTAGCATATATGAAACCAGACAATGCTGACAATATCCATAGTAATGTGAAGCTTATCTGACAGATAAGCTACAATAACGGGAATATAGCCAATGTTCACTTAGTCTAGCCATTTACTTGTAAGTATGCAAACTATGTCAGTGACTTCCAAGAAACAGTTATTACTCTCATGAGAAATAATATGACTTGGTAAAGTCATCTTTGAAAATGCCCTTGTAACTTTTAAAAAATGTTAGTCATTTCTTAAATATACCAAATGGAATACAAAATTGGGGTGCTACTGGCTGTTTGTTCCCCATCTCTCCTTTAGCCATGCACCCTTCACCAATGAAATAATAGCTTTTCTATATGGAAAAGTTATGTTCTTGGTACTGGAGCCATATTAAATGCAAGCAGAAATAAATTTGTAAAACCTTTAAGTTAAATTGATAACATTCAATAAACCTTATCCATAGTTTCTTAAACTGACAGTTGAGAGTGATTTCTTATAGATGATGTGTTACAGGTACAAATCAATGCCGGCTAATTATGACATGATCAATTTTATATCTAAGAAATAAAATAAAGGAAAAGGACCTATTTTCAGCACAAATAGGTTAGCCAAAGTTGATAAAACAAAAAGTTCATACACATAATGTATGAACATTAAGAGGAACAGGCTCAACCACAGCACTAAGATCAAGTGTGCTTCTTATGAGTTACATACACTACATATTGTAACAAAGAAAAATACAAGGCAGTTATTAAAGAGCACAGGCTTTGGAGCCAAAAGAACTGACTTCAAGTCCAGGTTCTGTCATTTATTATGGGACCATAGGCACAATTACCAGACTTTCCTGAACTTCAGTCTCCTTATCCAGGAGTATAAATGAGACAATACATGCTACATAACTTACACATGTCCTAAAACACAGATCACCACCATCATGATCAACAGTTTTAACACTATAATGGATATTTTAACTTAGTAACATCCCAATTTAACAGACTTATTTTCTTTTCTTTTAGTTTCAATCTATTTTCTTTCTTTAAGTGCACCTATCTGTATGCAATTCAGGTTATGTTGTTAATGTACTTTTATATGGCAAGAAAAAAGAAGGAAGTCATTTTAGGATTAAATTTAAGGACTAATCTAGGAATTAACAGCCAGTACAAAATTTATGAAAGGACATACTGATAAACTGAATCTCATTAAAAAACAAAACAGCCCTGGCTGGTGGCTCAATGGTTAAGGCGCTGGCCTGCAAACCCAGAAAGTTGCAGGTTTGGTTCCCCAGCCAGGGCACATAATGAGGTTGCAAGCCAGGTCTCCAGCCAGGTCCATGGCTGGAGGCAGGTGAAAAAGGCAACCATACATTGATGTCTCTCTCCCTCTCTGCCTCTCTCCCTTACCTGCTCTCTAGAAATAATAAAATCTTAAAAACAAAAACAAAAACAAAAACAACAAAAACCCTAAAATTGCTCTGCAAAGGATCCTGTGAAGGTGATGAAAGGAGAAGCCAGACTAGGAGAGAATATCTGTAAATCACATATACATATAAAAAAAATTTCTAAAAATGCAACTCTTAAAAACAAAAAGCGAAGAATTCCAAAATGGGCAAAAGCGGGTGGATGTCTGGTCAAGACAGTGATGTAGGTAAATACAACATTCACATCCTCCTACAACTACATCAAAATTACAACTAAACTACAGAGCCACCATCGTTCAGAATCCCGGAAACCTAGATGAATGGAGTCCTACAAGCAGGGATTGAAAGAAACAGCCACACTGAAACTGAGAGAAGGGGCTGGCCCGCACCCACATGTGGCAGGTAACTGGGAGGGCTATCTTGGCTGCAGACGTCCCTCTTGAGGAGCAGAGGGTCCCAGCCCCACACCGGGCCCCCAGCCCGTGGCTCCAATGCCAGAAGAGACGTCCCCACAGCTTCTAGCTGTAAAACCTGGGGGGAATGTGGCTGAGTGAGATGAAGGGACTCCGGAGTCCTAGGCAAATCCTCGCAAAGGGCCTGTGCACGGATTTACTCGGACTCTCTCCCTCTGAGCTCCAGCATGGGGCAGCAGCTCAAAAGGCACAAGGGACATCCAGGGAGAAACTGAAGTGTGTGGCATCAGGGCAAGAGATTGAAGGAGCAGCTTTCTCCCTGACATAAGTGCCGGCAGGGGCCACTGTTCCTTTTTTGAGCCCCCAATACCCCCATGCAGCTGGCAGGCAGGTGCGGAATCTCAAGTCTCCATCAACCTGGCTATCACAGTTGGGTCTGCCCTGGCGATTCCCTGAGACCCCACCCCACCCAACCTGTGGGCCCACTGAAGCTGCTTCCAGTGGTTTTTCCATACAAATGGCCTGACTTGGCTCATGCTTGAGACTTCCTTAAATCTCTCAAACAAGTAGCACCTGGCTTCCGCATGCCCTATACATCACAGTAAGTGGCCCCAGGCTTGGCACTAGCAGCAGCCGGCCTTGGGCCTCAGTTTGGCCTTGTCTGGGCACCGTCAAGCCTGGCATGAGTAATAACCAGCTGCAGATCACTTAGTAGCACAAGACAGGTGGCCCTGGGCAGAACGAAGGAGGAGGCTGACCCTGCCCTGCACCCCTCAGGAAGCCCCCGAGCCAGTGCACCAGTAGGGCAGCTTCAGTCTATGTTGGAGCGCCACCCAACCACCTTCACAAGTGACACACTCAAGGGGCAGATGCAGTGGGCACCAGAGCCCCAGTGACGTAAGTCTTGCTCCAGGGGGTGGGCCCTTGCACAGCTGATCCTCCATGGTGGTCAGAGGCCAGTGGTCTGAGTCAGTCCTTACAGCTGATCAGCCTGGACATGCAGACAGTAATCATGGCTCGACTACAACAGCTACACATGTAGGGTGTGCACCGGAAGCACTCAGCTTGGGTGCTTGGGGAGGCTGTGCCACTACAGAACACCTACTTCATTAGACTGCTCTACCAAGCCCAGAAAATGTAGCAGCTCAACCTAATACAGAACAATAAACACAGGGAACTGCAAAAATGAGACAAAGAAACATGTCCCAAATGAAACAGAACACAACTCCAGAAAAAGAACTAAAAAAAAGGAGATAAGCAACCTACTAGATGCTGAATTCAAAGCACTGGTTATAAGGATACTCAATCAACAACATAAAAACGGACATGGAAACTTAAAAAAGAACCAGTCAGAAATGAAAGATACACTAACTGAAATGAAGAATAATTTACAGAAAATCAATAGTAGCATAGATGAAACCAAGAACCAAATTAGCAATTTGGAATACAAGGAAGCAAAAAACATCCAACTAGAACAGCAAAATGAAAAAAGACCCGTCCCCTGCTCCAAAAGATGAGGCCATGGTAACCTCTGAGACAACTTCAGGCATACCAACATTTGCATCACACGGGTGCTAGAAGAAGAGAGAAAACAAGACATTGAAAATGTACCTGAAAAAATTATGATGGAAAACTTCCCTACCCTGATGAAGGAAATAGGCATATGAATCCAGGAAGCTCAGAGTCCCGAACAAGATGAACCCAAAGAGGCCCATATCGAGACACATCATAATTAAAATGCAAAAGGTTAAAGACAAAGAATCTTAAAGCAGCAAAAGAAAAGCAGTTAGTTACCCACATGGTACCTCCCGTAAGATTGTGGGCTGATTTCTCAACAGAAACTTTGTAGGCCAGAAGAAAGTGGCAAAAAATATTCAAAGTGATGAAAAGCAAGAACCTACAACTAAGATTACGCCATCACTTAGAAGAGAACATATAGAGAGCTTTGGAGACAAGAAAAAGGAGTTCATCACCATCAAACCAGTATTACATGAAATGCTAAAGGATCTTCTTTATGAAGACAAAAATAAAAAATATGAACAATAAAAGGCAATAAATATAAATCTATAAAT
The DNA here is from genome assembly GCA_004026585.1 of Noctilio leporinus. Taxonomy (NCBI): domain Eukaryota; kingdom Metazoa; phylum Chordata; class Mammalia; order Chiroptera; family Noctilionidae; genus Noctilio; species Noctilio leporinus. The sequence goes on along the minus strand of PVIW01004082.1, from coordinate 81,987 downwards.
AACTGAATCTAAAAGCCAAAATAAACAAATAAGCAGAATAGAAACAGACTCATAGATACAGAGAACATTTTGTTGCCTGGTAGGAAGGTGTTAGGGGAATGGGTGAAAAAGGTAAAGGGATTAAGAAGTTCAAATTGGTGGTTATATAGACTAGTCATGTGGATGTAAATACAGCATAGAGAATAGTCAATAATAGTCTAATAATGATGTATGATGTCACACAGTATATGATTTATATGGATAACTGATTGATCACTTAGTAAATTATATAATGTCTAATCACTAGCATGTACACCTGAAACTATAATAATATTGTATCCAGTTTCCCAAAAAGTTCATTTGGTGTTTTCCTGTGAGATGGCTTTTGCAGTGCTGAGTTGTCTTTAACTTTATTAAAAACAATTTTGTTAGACTGTATTGTGACAGCTGTCATATCAGTGTGTATTTAAAAAAAAAACAGAATCAGTAAATTTTTGTGTAGCCATTTAAATATTGAAGATGGAAAATAATGTGCAACATTTTTATCATATTATGCTTCATAATCTCAAGAATGATAAAATGCAATCAAAACGCAAAAAGAGATTTGTGCAGTCCCTAGAGAAGGTGCTGTGACTAGTCGAATGTGTCAAAAGTGGTTTCTAAAGTTTTGTGCTGGAGATTTCTCACTGGATGAAGCTCCAGTCAGGTAGACCACTTGAAATTGATAGCAATCAAATCAAGACATCGAGATAGCTGACATACTCAAAATACCCAAATGAATAAAGTTGTTGCTGAACATGAGAAATGTGCCTTTTATTTTATTAAAAAAAAAAAAAAACACACAGACTTTTTGGCCAACCCAGTATGTCAACTGTAAGTCAAAAATTCAACAAAAAGATTTAAAATTTAAAAAATGGGCAAATGGCAGGCATTTCACCAAAGATATACAGATGGCAAAGAAGTACATAAAAAAAAAATTATTGATACATCATTAGCCACTAAGAAAATACAAATTAAAATCACAATGCAATATTACTACACACCTACCAGTATGTCTAAAATTAAACAATTGTAGTAACACCAAATGCTGGTGAACATATATGGAAAAAGTAGTTTAAATTTATTTTTTAGATATTTATTTATTGAGGGGAAGGGATAGAAAAAGAGAGGGAGAGAAACATCAACTGATTGCCTCTCACATGCCCCCAACTAGGGACCTAGCCCACAACCCATGTATGTGCTCTGAATGGGAATTGAACTGGCAACCTTTTGGTTTGCAGGCTAGTACTCAACCCACTTAGCCATACCAGCCAGGGCTGGAGAAAGTAGTTTAATGATACAGCTGGTATATATGTAAAATGGTACAGTCCCTCTAGAAAGAGTATGGTAGTTTCTTACAAATAAACATGAATTGACTACATAGCTTTGCCACTGTACTACTGAGTATTCCTAGAGAAATGCACGCTGATGTTCTTTAAAAAAAAAACAAAACAACAAAAAAAGTCCTAAACATGTGCATATTTGTTCTGATCAGCTTTACTCATAATATCACAAAGCTAGAAACAATCTCAATGTCATTTAACAGGTGAATAGTTCAACTATCTGGGTTATATTCATACCAGGAAATACTATTCAGCAATAATAATTTAAAAACTTAATATATGCAACAACTTGTTTGGAGCTTAAGAGAATTATATTGTATTAAAAAAAGCCAAACTCAAAGTTACAAGTTACATACTGTATGACCTGTTTATATAATATTAGTAAAGTGACAAGATTTTAGAAATACAGAACAAATTAGTGCTTGTCAGAGGTTAGGGAGGCGGGAAAATGAGGGAGGAAAGACAGGCAGCTGCAGCTGTGAAAGGACAGCCTTTCTAACGGAACAAAACTAATGAAATGAGCAGGGTATGTTATGAGTTACAGATGATGTCACCAATAAGGAAAACAGTGACATGTACACAGATCTTTCTACATTATTTGTTACAATTGTATGTAAAGATTATACATTAATTCACAGAAAGCATTTAGAACAGTGCCTAGCATGTAGTAAATGCTCAGTAAGTGTTGTTACTGTTCTTTTTAAATGTGACTTGACACTGAATAAAAACTTAACTACTATGTATGTATTTTGTATTGAGTTGTAAAACAAAACATGGATGACTTTAAGGAGATACTCTACTTATCTTGTAGTCACCCTGTCACTACCTAACATCAGTACTAATTTTGTTGTTTTGATCATATATATTGTATCAACACATGCTATAAATTAGAAATGTGGTTTTTGTTAAAAATGTCCATTTTTAGCTAGAAGGATATTTATCCCGCTCACTGACCATGGAGTCACTGACCATAAAGAGAAGGAGGAATCACATCAGATAGTAATGGGGACTCTATTCACCGAAACAAAGTGATGACACGTTCTGAAAGAGGAGGGTGGCCTGGGGGCCTGGGCCGGGAGAAGGGAGCTCGTAAGCAGAGCAGACAAGGTCTGCATGAGGAGCAGGTGAGCGGGGAAGGCAAGACGCCACCCCTTCCCCACCAGCCAGCCCACAGCAGTTTGTTCCCTTCCTGCAGAATGCGCCAATGCCTGGTCCTACCCACGCCCTGTCCCCAAATGGTGAGAACACTGACATCATCCAGGATGATGGGGCCATCCTCCTTTTCCGGAAGCACCAGGTGTGCGGGGAGCGTTCCTACAGCTGGGGAATGGCAGTCAATGTGTATTCTACTTTGATAACCCAACAGCCTACGAGCAAACAGACATGACATCATTGCATGGGTTAATGACATTGTATTTTTAAGTTGCACAAGCGTGGAGACAGCTTTGTTCAGAAGCAGCCTATTGCCAGGGCATGCTCTTTCTAGGCTGCATTACTTCAGTTTGAAGTAAAAATTGAAGCAAGGTTGGAGCATGAGTATATATTTTAAACTTCTGCAAGCATCATTTAAGAGAATGAATGCTGATAAGGTAATTCTGGTGGATAAGCTAGTAAAGGGCATTTCTAGGACAACCTGGATTTCATTGACTGATTTAAGAAATTCTATGATGCTACGATAGGAAGATATAGGATCCTATAAAAGGATGACAAAAGCAAGATGCACCTCCCACCCCTGGCAAGCAGATATTCAATGTGCTGGAAAAGACTCACTATGCAAACTCCCCAACAGCAGATGCAGCTAAATCCAGTCCAGCAGCTAAATCAGGATCCACATCTTCTCGTCCCTCATCAGCCAAAAGGGTTTCATTTAGCAGCTCAGCATTCAAACATGATAAATATTTGGAAACACAGGTCATACAGCTTAGTGAGCAAGTACATTCATTAAAATTTGCCCTTGAAGGCATGGAGAAGGACAGAGGCTTCTGCTTTGGAAAGGTGAGAGAGCTGGAGCAACTCTGCCAAGAGCAGGGGCAGGAAAGCGACGACCGCTGTGGCCACCCCTGGAAGTCCCTATGCCTCAGACAGCCCGAGGGCCACCAGGAGAGCCGGAAGCAGAGGAACAAGGCCAGAGCAGAAGCCCCGGCAGCAGCAAGAGTACTTACTGACCCACCCTGGCACCTCTTGACACTTGCATTTTGTGTAGGAACTTTTCTTCTGGAGAAGAAGCCTCAAGCTCAGTAGAAACCAGTGGCTTCCAGTTTGCTGATAACATCAATGCATGTTACATACGTTTGCTAGCCACTTCACTTAGTCCCTATTTCCTTTGCCAAGACACAGAGCAGTCCGCTGTTTGGGCCGCCTACCTGAGAGAGATCATGGAGGCACATACCTTGAACTTCACCATGTGGCTGTGAGTTGGTTCTGCTCTTCACTTGTTTCCAGAACAACTCTCCCTGCCCCATGACCACCACCAGCACCCCCTTTCTATCCTGGTATGAAACAATGGTAATTTGATATATGGTATTTATAGTGGCATTTTTCAATCCCATGTCACCAGATGTCACAGACATTTGAGATGCTTTGATGTTTGCGAGTCTAATCTGTGAACATAAATTTGGTAAAATAATAAATTGGAACAAAGAAAAAAGTTATGAAAGGTAAAAACATAAAAGTTCAGAAAGGAAACAACCCCATGCTGCATTAATGTTTGCTACAGTACATGCATGATAATTCACTGGGTTGTGAAACTTACAAATAGCCTTAATTTAAAGGTGGGGGAAGGTGGTATGTGTATGTACGGGGTGGTTGTGTGTCCTATTGACACAGAAGGCCAAACTGATGATGATCAAGGGTCCGGTTTGTTCCATAGCTTGGATAGAATCATCCTAGTAGTAGTACCCAGGTTCAGGAGCTCCAGCTAATGACCTGAATCACTGTAAAGTGAACCCATAATATTATTTACTTCAGTGAGCCTTAGATAGTCATTCTATTTTTGGTTGGACTGAAGAAACAATTACATTGATACTCTATGTTGTATTTTTCCAGGTGTAGCAACAAGTCTTGATATCATCAGCTATTCGGTGTGCATGTTTTGCTCTTTAAGGCCTCTGAAATGGCATAATCTACTATTTTATAAGTAAAACTTATTTAATTCCCAAGAGTTGCTTAAGTATATTAAAGAATTCACTTACTAGATTTGTAGGTGTTTTTAGTTTTTAAAAATACTCACCTGAAGATATGTTTATTGATATTAGAGAGAGAAGGAAAGGAAGAGAAAGGAAGAGGGAGGGAGGGAGAGAGAGAGGGAGAGGGAAAGAGAGAGAGGAAGGGAGAGGAAGGGAGAAACATCAATGTGTGAGAAAAAAACATCGATCAGTTGCCTCCCATATGTACCCTTGACCAGGGATCAAACCCACAAACTAGGTATGTTTCCTGACCAGGAATGGAACCTGCAATTTTCTGTTGTTCAGGAAGAAGCTTCAGCTAACTAAACCACCCCGTCAGGGCTGTAGGTAGTTTTTTAAAAATCAGCTATACTGAACTATAACTGGAATTATCAATGTCTGTTTATTTATCACTAAAGAAAGTAATTAGACTTACAGATTTTATTATATAAGTAATACTATACATTTAAGAAGAATTAAGTCTGAAAAAGGAAGAAATATCAAGAAGTGAAAAGATTGCTCTCATTTTTATACAAGAATTACTATATTTATAACTAGCATAAATTGAATTGAAAGGCCTTAGGAAAACTATTTTACAAGGTACCAGGTCTAATAAAACATAAATAACTGTAAGCATGCCATCCACACACAAAAACTACTTCCAATATTAAAAACCTCACCAATTAATAGTGCTATGAAAAATTGGTGCATTTTCACTTGATATACAATTTTAAAATAATAAACTAAATTTATATTTGAAAAGCTTCATATAATAAGTAGTAAAAACTTCATTAATACCAAAATGTTGATAATCATGAACACCAATAAAACTTTTCTTATAGATTCTTATTAAAGAAAACAAAACCACAATACTTTACTTTTAGTATAATGTAGTTGCTGATATTCCATTAATAGCGGTGATAGGCATTACAATGATATAAAAATGAATCAATTGAAATGAAGGATACTTTATTTTTTATGCTAAAAAGTATACTTGAGATTTCTTGTAACAAAAGCATGCATATAATAACAAAACCTAGTAACATATATGTAGCTTGTGTTCAAACAAAAATAAACAACCAAGCTCATGGTTACAGACAACAAAATGGTGTTTGGTGAGTGATAGGTAACTTGTTTTTGTTTCAACAAATTGAAAAAAATTTTAGAAAGGTCTAATCCTACTGCCATCTATAATATGAACTGGAATTGGCAAGAGACTAGAGAATCAGGGAGTCCCTCTATTTGCTTGAGAAATAATGATGATATGAACTTGAATGGTGGCAAAGAAAATGGAGAGAATGGATGTAATGGATGCTGGACAAATAATGTGACCTGAAAATAGATTTGTTTCATTTGTTCATTCTTTCTTTAATCCATCGCTTTTATTGTATCAAGTACTTGTTAGAGGTACTCAGCCAAAAATGAGGAGAGTTTCTGCCCTCACAAAGCTCTCTAATAAACCCTAAGCAGCTCCATTCATGGAGCAACTTAAAAATTAGGCCCACTCCCTAAGTGTTCTCTGCTACCATCCACCTCATTTCTTATTGCTTCTGCTTCCTAGCCTATCTCCAGACCTCCCAGTTTCTGATCACATCTTACTTCCTTGGCTATGGTTCCACCTCACTCTCTCGCCAGCACTCCAGCTTTCATCTTTGGCTTCTCTTCTTCCATTTACTTCCTACTTCGTATTTTTGTGTTAGGGCTGATTTCACAACAGCTTGTCCGGTCTAGCCAAGCCCTGTGGTCTTTGCAACTAGGCACAGTCCTTAGGGCTGTCTCCCATCCCCCAAAAGCCCAGCCATTAAAAACCACCACCACCACCACCACCAAAAAGAATGATCCCAATAGTATCCTGGTTCAGGGCCTCTAACCAATGATCAGGGAAGGCAGGAGTAAATTATATCATAGATCTTCATTCATTAAACACTTACTAAGGAGTATTACTATACTTAGGGGATACAAGGATGAAAAAAGCGCACATAAACAAATAATTCTAATACAGTGTTCAGTTATAACAGAAATATGTATAAGGCACTAAGAAAATTTAAAAGCGCAAGCACAAAAAAAAATTCTTTCTTCAGAATCTCAAGCAGAAAATTATATTCTGGACTTTTTGGCAGTTAGAGCAAATAAAAGCTCACCACCCACCAAATCGTAACTGGTTACATAATTACATTTTCTAAGAAAAGGAGACATATCAGAAGGTACAAAGATATGCTAGATGTGGTAGAATGTAATGTGAGAAAACAGTAGGGAGGTTCAAATGAGGATGAAAACAAAGGAGGAACTATAGGTCTTCGAGGTTTCAACTTAAAATAGATAATATTTTTTGAAATGTAGAAAGAGATAAGGCCTTCCAGGCACAGTTCAGCATCCACCCTTCTCTTCCAGAGCCCCATAGTATTCTGAGGGCAGCTGGAATGTAATGGTTGGTGCCTCTGAGAGATTAGCAGGCAAGGGAAGAAAGGTGGGCTAAGAGTTTAGCAGGTAGACATTTGCAACGTCAAATGTAGTGGGGGATTAGGAAAGGCTTGGTTGGAATCTCAACTCACAACAGACTGTGCACCGATGGCAAATTACACCCATCTTTGGGTGTCTGTTTCTGAATCTGAAAAATGGCAATATATATCTTTAAATGACTGCTGTGATAACTAAATGAGGTCCATAAAACATGTTATGCAACAGGTGCTTAACAATGATCTGTTCTTTTCATTTCTCCCTTTTAAACCACTGTTAAGTGTGGATCCACTAACAAAGAGAATGAAAAGTAACTGTTACTCAACCACTGGTTCCCTTTGAAGTCTTGTTAATTAGAATAAAGATGTGGCACAAATAAAAACAGGGGTTTACACAGGATATGCTCCCAGACTTTACCAACAGACACATGATATGTGCTTCAAACTGTCACATGCACATTTGGTCTAAGATATATTCATGCATGTCAAATTTTGTACCACATGCTCTTCAAAAGAAGCCTCATATTAAAATTAGCTTAAGAATATACACAATTACAATACCTCATTAAGTAAAAAGCACAGACCATTTTCAAATGAATGCTTTTAGACCTTTACAGTAAACAGTCCTTTTGCTTGTGGGAAGTGGGGAAACAGAGGGGAGTGGGGTGGAGTCTCTGCCACTTAATCAGATACTTTTATCCTTTATGTAGGGAAATAGAAGACTTGAAAATAAGCACTTTCTGTAGTTACACTACCAGAGTCTGAAGTCCACTTTTAATATTCCCGACAACTCTAAAAAATAATAATTAACATTTGAAAAGCTGTCATTATTATAGTCAGGGACACTTAATCCTCAAAGCAGTAGTGTTTTAATTGAGACTATGATTAAATGAAAGCACCCATCAGAATTATATCCGCACATCTGGTTTGAAGTTCATGTTTTGTGTTATTTAAATTGTTATACTTATTATAATTCTGTCTAGACAATGCCAAATGTATTTTGTCACATAAATAGTTAAGGCAAATTTTCTTCAAATACAGGCAACAGTTTGTGTCTTCTTCACATCCTTTCACTGAATAAAATGTATTACAGGGAAGCGCTCTTTTCCTTTTGGTCAAGATTGACATCAATTTGGTGCTGTTTAGGAGACAAATTATAAAACAAATTACATTGCTTTAAATTTTTATAGGAAATTACTGGTAGAGAAGCCAAATGAGAAGCTTCCTGCATAAGTGCTGGACTGATGTTTTTAGTAACAATTATCTAACTTCTTCTAAGGTTTCTTCAAAAAGATTTCTAAATCATGCCAAGGAAATCAGTTTGAATTTCATTATTCATAGAGCTTTTAAGTGGCTTTGTTAAAGCACCAGCCTGCAAACCCAAAGGTCACTGGTTTGATTCCCCAGCCAGGGCACATAACCAGGTTGCAAGCCAGGTCTCCAGCTAGCTCTGTTGCTGGATGCAGGTGAAAGGCAACCATACATTGATGTTTCTCTCCCTCTCTGCCTCTCTCCCTTCCCCTCTCTCTAAATAAATAAATAATAATATTTAAAAAAAATAATAAAATACTTTGCTAACTTTTCCAAAGCCATAGTAAAAATGAAAAAGAAAAAGAAAAAGGTAGGTTTTTGCTAACTTTTCCAAAGCCATAGTAAAAATGAAAAGGAAAAAGTAAAAGGTAGGCTAATACAAGAGTAATGTATTTAACAAACTGTTTTCTATTGAAAAATCAAAGGACATGTTTATATATGGACAATTTCTATCTCCATAGTATACTTATATAAAATAATTAAGCACTACTTTTAAAATATACAAATAAATCAAAGTAGCAAGAAGGAACATCTGAGTGAAGAGATCATGATAACCTCAAAATTGAAATTCTGTTCTCTTGATGCCCAGTCGAGGGTCTCATCCACTACAAAAGTGTTCCTAAACCTGGGTTAGGATCTAAAGAAGCTCTACAAAGATTCCCAGCCCTCTGAGCACAATCTGTGGGCTTAATATAGCAAATACTAAATGAAGTGTACAATATGGGAATGTTGATAATTGTTTCTGACACAAATAAGTGTCCTTGGATTGGTAATGGTTTCTTACATATGAAAACACAAAAGCACTAGCAACTAAAAAAACAAAAAACAAACAAAAAGAGATGGATTTTGTACAAACTAAAAATTTCTGCACTTCAAAGAACACCTTCAAGAAAAGCTGAAAATCCACAGTATGAGAGAAAATATTTGCAAATCATATTATCTAATAATAGATTAGTATCTAGAACATATAAAGAACTTTTACAACTCAACAATAAAAAGACAACACAATTAATGAGCACAGAAATTCAAGATATTTCTCCTAAGATTATGTAAGTATGGTGAGTAAGCACATGAAAAGATGTTTAATTAGTAATTGGGGAAGTACAAATCAAAACCAGAATGATATGCCCTTTCATACCCACTAAGATGGCTATAATTAAAATGGTAGAAAATAACAAGTATTGGCAAGAATGTGGACAAACTAGAACTCTCATACATTGCTGATAAGAATTTAAAATGTTGCAGAAACTGGAAAACAGTCTGGTAGGTCCTCAAAAGGTTAAACAAAGAATTGCCACAGTAATTCTTCCTTCAATAACTCAGTAATTCCACTCCTAAGTATCTACCCAAGATAACTGAAAATACAGGTCCACACACAAGTTTGTATATCAATGTCTACAGCAGCACTGATTCATAAATCGCCAAAAGGTAGAAACAATTCAAATGCCCATCACTTGATAAATGGAAGAACAAAAGGTGATGTCTCCATACAATGAAGTATTACTTGGCCAAAAAAAAAAAAAAAAATGAATGTACTGAAATATGCTACAATATTGATAAGCCATAAAAATGTAATGCAAGTTGAAGAAGCTGGACATAAAAGGCCATATATTGCAAGATTCCTTTTACACAAAATGTTCAGAATAGACAAATCAATAGAAATAGAACACAGATTAGTGGTCACCATGGGCTGGAGAAAAGAAAATGGGAAGTGACACCTAATGGGGTATGGAGTTTCTTTTGGGGGTAATTAAAACATTCTGGAATTATAGCAAGTCCTCGAATAATACTGTTTTGTTAAAGTAGTAATGAGATGCTGGGGAATTCAACTCTTCTTTAGATCAATTAGCCTATGATAAAATTGGTTTAGTTATACATTGTTTTGTTCAAAGTTGTAGAACCTATCAAATACATTAAATGAGGACCTACTGAATATAAGTAGTGATGGTTACATCAACTCTGTGACCAGTCAATATAAATCAATGAATAATATACTTTAAAAGGGTGAACTCTATGGTATCAAACTTATACCTTGATAAAGCTGTTATTAAAAAGTAAATATAAGGAAAAAATCCTCATTGGTGAAAGGAGGAGTGCTTCTGGGTTGATAGCTAAGAGCCATCACATTGGATTCATCATATATGTTTGTTTCACAAATTTTTAAGAAATAGTTTTTCAAACAATTTTTTATGTTTTAAAATTTGTTTGAAGGAAGTCAAAAGCTCCCAAACAGTAAGGATCAAGGAAATATTCCTGTCTTCATCATCTCAAAACATCACCGGATTTTAAAATGTAAGTTGTATAGCATCATGGTAGTTTTAAAGTTATCTGTGGGAATTTAAATAACTTTGCCTTAATTGTTCAGCAAAACATACTTAAAATTCATGTTCTCACACTTAAAATGAAGCCAAACAGTTCTGAAATTATAAAATGCTTGTTTAAAAGAGGGAACGTTTACTAAAATTCAGAACTTAATAAGAAGTAATCAATCAATCAAAAAAAAAAGTAATCTGTCTTACCAAATTGTGTCTGGATCATTTAAAAAAAATGTCTTTATTGATAAACTGCTGCCCAGATTGTAGGCTCATTATATCTTCTGTTTCTGAGCCTTCCCAGAACCTTCTCTACCAGTCAGGATAGCAAAGGAGCCCGTCATTGTCCTCCTTCCTTACCAGCATGGAAGTTCTGATTCCTACCCACTCTGCTATGACCAAAACCAGGAGGATGCACTCTGCAGTAAGAGGAACTATTCCTCGTGCAGATTCTTGAGTTAGAATCTGGAATGATTCACAAGCAGTACTATAAATGCAGTCAGGGTTTACAGTACTGTTATCATAGTTCAATTTTATTATTAATTAATTACATGGCCTGGCCTAGGAATTTTATTATTTATAATGCAAGTCCATATCTGCATAAAAAACAGAACAAAACAAAACAAATTTTTAGAACACAGTATATGAAGACAGGGCTGTCTAACAGAATTCAAAGTAGACTGATGTATCCCAAGAGTATTTTATTTCAAGATAATCTAACACCACCGATGCAGCAAGTTCAATTACATAATAGGAGTTTTTTTCATAATAGGAGTTTTAAAATAGCATAGATATGTTGTCATTTACTACACTTAAGGGGTGATTTTTAAGTAAGGTTTTAAGAGGAATTCTTGTGAAATTTAAGTGACAGTTTATCCATCTGAGAAAAAGAAGACTGTGGAGAAGGGTTGAACAAGAGGCAGTCTGCTCCAAAGAAATCATTAACAAGAGGATACAGTGTGGCTAAAAGCTATAATCACTGCACTTATTTTAAAGTCCTCCTAGGAACCAGGTCTTTTTTTTTATTTTTTTTTTTTTAAATTTTATTGTTGTATTACATCCATCCCCTTTTTGCTCCCCTCTGTCCCCCTCCCCACCCACCCATTCCCCCCAAAGTCAATCCCACCTGTTGTCCATGTCCATGGAACCAGGTCTTAAAAGATGATAAACTTGGCCTCATGAATAGTTAGTTATCAGCCAAACTACAAAATAAGTGAAAGACTGTGGTATTTCAATTTAAAAAATAGTGCTTTACTTAAGGAACTCTATCAGTCTTTAAGTAAATTTTACTTGTTATTATCCCAAAACAGCATCAGTGTGTTCCAGAATTAATTACAATTAAAGGAAACTTTCCTTATTACACAGAATGATGACAATAATATTTAATGTGAACACTGCTAAAACATTCCAAAGTAATAAAACCATTCATTTATATGTGCTACGGCTTAAGGAGCTACAAAAACACAGTTTTTAAAACTTTAAAATGATAATGTGGTAGGTAGAAAAACAAATTTGTTAGTCCTACTCCATTAAGGATTCCTCAAACAATGTAGAAACAAGAGTTCAAGTTACACTTTGATGTGTAGATCCTTTTGAAAACTACTCTACCCTGTTTTATATGAAGCATCTGTAGCTAAAATGAACACCTAGTGAAGAGTACAATGCTGCATTACATAAGCAGACGTCAGAACTGTTGCAAGCTGATTCTAAGTTACTTTAAACATGTACATTCAGAGTCAGAAATTAGCTATGGCTTACTTCTGAGAAGTAACAATTACCCTCATCATGATGAAAAGGATTTTAAACGTAAGCTAATAGAGGTATTTTTCCTTTAGCAAAGTTCTGCTTTTAAAAGTAAACTTCAAAACTTTAATTAAAATAGGAAATGCTTTACTATGTAGTAAAAACTTCAGATTAGTGAGGCAGAGAAAAGGAAGGACTCTGTAAAGGAGGAAATGTGGGACAAAAGATGAAGAAAAAAGGGAAAGGAAGGAAGACTAAAAGGATACTGAAATATACTACTTCCTTCAAATTTTAAACTAGCAAGAGAAAATCTTTCCTTTAACAAGAAATAACTAATATATCTTTTGTCTATGCTTTGAGAAATTTACATGAAATGTTAGTAAGCACTACCTTGGATTTCTGAGTCTTTCGCTTTGAAAACATGCTATTTCTTTAATTATGTGTTAATTTTCTATATTTCAAATGTAATTCCCACACAATATTTTAAGGCCAAGTTTAATATGGTATAAAACATGGTGAAATGAAGTTTGATAATAAGTAACATACATTAGTTTGATTTTTCAAAGTTGCCTGCACATTATTACCTCAGCCATATATCTAATATACCGTACAAATAACTCATCAGTGAACTCATTTGAAATCTTCAGCTTACTAATTCATAATTCCACAACTGGTACAATTTTAATTCATTTATGTTTGGTACATAATTGTGGAAAACACATGTGTGCAGACAGGTGACTTTCATGAAAAGATCACACCCAAGGCACACGTATGGTCCACTTAAATATGGTTTCCAAATGTAGATCTAATTCTGTTGAACTTAATTATGATCAGATTCATCATTCCATTATCAATCCCTACACCCCCTCAGCAATACACTCAAACAGTGGCTCTTTGAACCAGCACTGACCCTCCTTTAAATTTATAGCCTTTTTTGAAGCAGACCTTTGAGAGATAGATCCTGTTTGAGACAAGATATACAGTACTTTGGTAAAATGCTGCCAAGGCATCAAAGTAAGATAATACAATTAAATGTTTAAATGAGGCTATATTTCTTAACTGAGAATTAATATTTTAATATCATAATCTGCAAAAGAAGCACCCTAACTAAAGACTTGAGGAGTTTCAAATATGTATATCTATATCTGTACCTATATGTAATATCAGTAATTGTAATACACATGTAAAAATATCAATATACCTGTATTTATATCACCTCTTTAGCATGTCTTATTACTAAAAACCATCTGTATCACAAAAACAAAAGTATTATACAACCTCCCCCCAAAACCTTAAATGTTGAAAACAAATAAAAACAAACCGAGTATAACCCAACAGCAAAGAAATATTTTAACAGAGTATGATACCACAATATGAAATGTTAAACAAAATTTTCCCAAATCAGATCAGAAATACAGAACAGGAGATTGGCTTTTGTATTTTTAATTGTTTTTTTCTTATAATATTCCTAAATAATCATCCTATATATTACCCACTTGAAATTATTACCAAGTAGTTATTTTAAAGCATGAGTAATTAGACCAAAAGCAACTCATATTTACCCAAAAGAAGGAACCACTACTAAGAATCAAAGCCTAGTAATTCTGTTCTTAACAGACAGGTGTTGTGTGTTCTGGCATGTTATATGAAAATCATTTATGAGAAGAACAGAAAAAAAAATCAGAAGGTAGTTTTCACTATTGGAATAGATACATGATTAAGCAAATTTTCTAATACCATGAAATTGTCAATACATTAAATGACCACTTCTGGATGGTATTCTCTGAGATGAAAAGAAAAAGAGACTGAAAAAAATGTGATAGTAACACAAAGAAACCAATTTGGGTCTTACAGATCTTTTTGAATAGGAGGTTGAAGGCATGAACATTCTTCATGTATGAAGAAAACTTAAGCTTGCAAGTGCCAAGACCTTATTAAGTCAGCAGTAAATCAGGAAGCTAAAATCCATGTCAGGGAAAGATGGGGAAACTATGAGCCAATCACTAAAGCAGCAACAAGATTCTGGCTGACGGTCCTAGGGCATAAGTTATCTCTGGCATATATTGTATTGCCAGATTGTGAATTCCTCCAAAAAACTCATCTTAACTGCAATGTGAGGTGCTTTAATAAGTAATAAACCAAGAATTGAAGAATATTTTCTTAAAAATTATATGCTAAGATCTTATTTTATGATAAAATACTCGAGTATTTAGATATGAATAGCTCTATTTTCATTTTAGTCGACAGTTAAAACTTTTAAAGTTATCTCACATTTAACCTCAGCTTTTGTTAAATATCAAACTGACCAACTGGAATCTTAACTCATTTTTACTATATGTACTCTTGGTCTCAAAGAGGTATTAAGGACAGGTGAAATCATCAAAAGCAGAGAATGAGAAAGGAAATATATACCAATAAATGACAGTAAGATTAACTTTTACATACGCTAGAATACTATAAAAAACACTAAGCATCTTATTGTAATAAGAATTTCTTTGTAGGGAAAGTTAAAAAAAATTATTTTTAGTGAAACAAGCCCATTTTATGATAATCTATCTCTTATAAAATGAGGTATTCAATCATCTGGCTTCTAATATTACCCCACAGTACTACATGCTTAAATATGGGGAGTACAGTTCATTCTATTTCTAAGTTTGAGAGTCCATGTTTTAATGTAATAGTTAAAAACTGCTTAATTGCTCATTAGAAAAAAAATATTTTGCCAATAAAACAGAAACAAAACCACATACTTTTAGCTGTTTCAATCTCTTCACATTAAAGGCAGGATGTTATGTTTTTACTTTCTGTCCATGTATTTTCTCTATTAGTTGAAAAAGCAAAAGTACTAACGGCAGAAAGCCACCAAAAAGGGTGGAGTAATAAGGAGCCTGATGTCTATAGAAAGTGGAAAACAGTCTCAAATGGAAAGTTAAGCTACAAAGGGGTGAAAAATAAAGAAGAGGACCCTAGCTGGTGTGGCTCAGTGGATTGAGCACTGGCTGGTGAACCCAAGTGTTGCTGGCTTGATTCCCAGCCAGGGCACATAACCAGGTTGCAAGCCAGGTCTTCAGCCAGGTCCATTGCTGGAGGCAGGTCAAAGGCAACCATACATTGATGTATCTCTCCCTTTCTTCCTCACCCGCTTCCCTTCTCTCTAAAAATAATGAATAAAATCTTTAAAAAAAAAGAAGAAGAAGAAAAAGAAGGAAGTAATAAACCTAACAGTATATCAAAAGATATAGTGATTAGGAGTGTGGGCTTTGGGGCCATACTGCCTTGGTTCCAACTGCAGCTCTTTCGAAGCTGAGTGACCTGGGCAGGTTTCAATAACCAATCTTTATCTCCATTACTCTATAAAGGATAGTACTAGCATATATCACAGAGAACTACAGTGAGTTTTAAATAAATGAATACATGTAACATATTTAAAATAGCATCTGGAACACAGTAAAGTACTAAAAAAATGTTAGTTTCTATTGTTATTTGTCTATAGTTACCAGAAATATTTTTATCTTGGAAATAATGAACGAAACAATAACAGCTCAGCAATTTCCAACTTTTTTCACTTCATAGCACAAACTAATTACTAAAATTCTGCAATACACCAAAACATATTTTTGCCAACCTGACAAAGAAAAAATAGGTATAGTTTTAATTCATTCACACCAGATGGTTATTGTTTTATTAGATGTTGCCAATTTTTTTTGACAATCTAAAGGAAAAACGGTTAGGGCCTCTGACTAAAACAGTCAGATACTGCATGTTTTAAAAATTCTTGTGCACGCTGGTTGAAAATCGCTGACCTAGCTTGGTGTAACAAATTAGTGAAGAAAAAAATACTGATTTCATTTGATTACATCTTTAGCAGTCTGGGATAAAAACTGCATTATTTTCATTTTCATAATAAAGGAAAACATTTACTATCATATTATCTGTTATTTTGAAATTAATAAAGCAAAAATTTTTAAAGCTCTAAATACTTGCTCTCATCCAACACTAAAAACAGCAACCATCTGCAAACAGAAGTTCCCATTCCTATACATGACAACTGTTTAAAAATATAGCTGCCATATAAGCTAATAATTAATAATTGCTTTCATTAAAAAAAAAACTTACCTGGGAAGCAATTTAAATCTAAAACCATCTCAGAGAGTAGTGGCTAGCTTATTTTTATTTAGCAAGGACAAACCAAAACTTGCTGTGTTAGCCTGCCCCCTACCGGTCTCAATATACCATTTCTGTTAAAAGGTGCCTACGCGAGGAATATCGTTTGTTATACATTAAGAATATTAAGAGGGGAGCAAAAAGGGGATGGATGTAATACAACAACAATAAAATTTAAAATAAATAAACAAAAATAAAAATAAAAGAAAATTAATACTAGCCCTGGCTGGTGGCACAGTGGATAAGGCACCAGCCTGTGAACCCAAAGGAAGCTGGTTTGATTCCCAAGTCAGGACCATATAACCAGGTCTCAAGTCAGGTCTCCAGCCAGGTCCATAGCTAGAGGCAGGTGAAGGGCAACCATACATAGATGTTTTTCTCCCTTTTTTCCTCCCTCCTTCCTTCCTTCCCCTTCTCTCCAAAAATGAAGAATAAAATCTTAAAAACAAAACCAAAAAAGAGTATTAATACTAATGCAAAGTAGTATGCATTCATACATTTATTCATTCATTCATGTACAAAACAGTCTCTAAGAAACACCTGTAAAGATGAAATAATTCCTTCCTCCCCAAGAATCCATAGGTAAAAGCTTTAAGGAAACTACATAGATTTCAATAGAGCAATGGTAAAATATTGCAAAATAGCTTAAGAAATATTTATATTACAATGCTGCACAAAGGAAAATAACTAGACTGGAAATACAACACTCAAGTTCTACTCCCACCTTTGCCACCAAACATCCAGTTGAACACTGTATAAGAATTTGGTGCGAATTGTCTTATATCTAAAATTAGGAGGATAAACTAGATGATTCTTAAAGGCTTTTTTGGTTTTATAACTACAGTTGATGTAATAAAACCTAGATGAATGTGTTTTAAAGTTAAGAGAAAGAAGAAATAGTTTCCACATGGTATGAATGGTTGGAGCACATATGAAGAAACCAAGAAGGCTTCTTGGAATTAGTGACATTGGAGGTGAGTTTAGAGGCATTCTGGGAGTAGAGGCTATTCCTAGAAGGATTGACCACTGTAAGAAAAAGAAACATCAAGAATGTATGGAGAACACGACCTAATGGTATCTAGTTGGAGTGTAGCTGTATACGAAAACCAAAATAACAGGAACTAAAAGAACAAATAATAAGAATGGGATAAATACAAATGGTTCTGGTACAACATACATCTCTAAGAAATGATTAAAAGTGATTCCAAAGCCCTGGCTGGTGGCACAGTGGATAAGGCATCAGCTTGCGAACCCAAAGGTCGCTGATTAGATTCCTAGCCAGGGTACCTAACCAGGTTGCACGCCAGGTCTCCAGCCAGGTCTGTAGCTGGAGGCAGGTGAAAGGCAACCCTACATTGATGTTTCTCTCCCTCTCTGCCTCTCTCGCTTCCCCTCTCTCTGAAAATGATTAATAAAATTTTTTAAATTTAATTTTATTGTTGTTGTATTACATCCATCCCCTTTTTGCTCCCCTCTGTCCCCTTCCCCATCCACCTGAATAAAATCTTTAAAAAAAATTTTTTTTAAACACAGCAAATAATTTATTATGTGCCAGGCACAATGCTGTATTAAAAGAATTACAGCCCTGAACAGCATGGCTCAGTTGGTTAGGAGTTGCCCAGAGAAGTGAAAGGTCACCAGTTTAATTCCTGGCCAGGCACATGCCAGGATTGCAGGTTTGGTCTCTGGTTGGGGCATGTATGAAGGCAATCGATGCTTCTCTCCCTCAATTTCTCCTTCCCTTCCCCTCTCTCTAAAAATAAATAAAATATTTTTAAAAATAAAAGAATTATATGTACTCTTCATAACAACCATATAAAATATTCCTATCCCTCTCTTGCAGGTTAACACTGAGGTCCAGGGATGTGAGGTGAATGGACCTAATCACAGAGCTAGTTGGGATATAAACTTGAATTGTCTAAACAAATCTGCCCTAACATAATCACTTGCTGTTATCAATGCATGTTACAAGTTCAATTTTTCCAAACTTTTCAAATTTTCAATTTTTCATATGGCAAAGAAAATTCCAAAATAATCAAGAATGTCTGACTTTTTAAAAAGTAATCATTCATCATTTATGGTAATATTCATGTTCTTAAGCAATATACTATTAGATTTTTGATATTTAGAATAAACAGATTTGCCTTTTTCAAAAACCTTAGAAAAATCCTTAGTGTTTATTCTCTTACCCTACTTTCCACAAAATCCACCTACCTAAATTTGAAGATTAAGAATCAGTAGAAGTGGTGATGTCATGGTAATGGTGGAGTAAGAACTTTAAATATCCTTTTCTCCATAAAAGCAATGAGAACACTGGCAAAAACTCAAAAGTCTGAACTTATTTATGACAAGTAAGACACTGAATTAGTAATTTAAAAAACAGCCCACAAAGAAACACTCAGGACCATGGCTTCATGGTTGAATTCTACCAATTCTTTAGAGATTTAACACCAAAAGAGGTGTTAACTCCTCATGAACTTTCAAAACAGGAGTAATAGGGAACTCAATCTTATAAAGGGCATCTATGAGAATGTACTGGCTAACATTATGTCCAATAGTAAAAGATTGTAAGCATTCCCTCTAAGATACAAAAGACAAAGATGTCTGCTTTTCTACTTCTATTTTGAGATTATAACTAGGGGTTCTGTCAGAAAAATAAGGCAAGGAAAAGAAGAAAAGGCATTCAAAAATGGAAAGAAAAAACAAAAGAAGAAAAAAATGGAAAGGAAGATCGTTGGAAAGAAAGAAGTAAAATTATTTGTAGTGACATGATCTATATAGTCTGTACAGAAAACTGAAAGGAACCAGTAAAACAAAATATTAGAGGCAATAAATAAGCTCAATAAGGTTGCAGAATACAAAATCAATATATAAAAATTTATTTATATTTACTAGCAATGAACAACCTAAATAGTTGTAACTCAGTATCTGCTTCAGAACTTGTCAAACTCTGTACTCACTGTATTCTGAAAAGAAAAAATGTTTTAGCACTCAGGGATTCTTGGGACTTATTGAACTTGCTATAACTTGTATGAGTCATGACGCTGCCCCACAAGAGAAATGCTTCAATGTTCGGTATTCTTCAGTTTTGGCACACGTCACGAGTTCCAGAATGAAATAACAAGTACCAAGGGACCATTAGATAATAAAACACCATTGAAATAAACTGAATACCTTAATAAATAGAAAGAAACCCTGTCTGGCCCTGACTGATGTTGCTCACTGGTTTGGGCGTTGCCCTGTGGACTGAAAGGTTGCTGGTTCAATTCTCCATCAGCACACATACCTGGGTTTTGGGCCAGGTCCCCTATTGGAGATATGCAAGAGGTACCTGACTGATGTTTCCCTCCCTTTCTTCTCCTCTTTTTCTCTCTCGAAATATAAATTTGAAAAAAACCCTATGTTCATGGATTGGAAGGCTTAATATTGTTTGTTAAGATAGCAATACTTGTTTAGTAATATTGCAATTATTATTTTAAAAAGTAATTCTTTAAACAAATGAATTAACACAGGCATCTTGAAATAATGAAAACTTTATGTTAATGTGACTTGAGAAGCTGGCAGAAGGCAGTAATTAAATGATGAATTGTCTGGATGTGAAAGGAAAAAAAAGTGCACATTGGTGGTTACAAAATAGACAGGGAGATGTTAAGAAGAATAAAGAAAATGGAGAAGCCAAAGAACCTATATACATGACACATGGACATGAACTAAGGGGGATATTGCCAGAGAAAATGGGGTACTGGGTGGAGTGGGGCAAAGGGGGGTTGGGGACTGGGACAACTGTAATAGCAAAATAAGTAAAATATATTAAAAAAAAAAAAAAAAAAAGATAAGCCCTGGCTGGTGGCACAGTGGATAAGGCACCAGCCTGCAAACCCAACGGTCGTTGGTTCAATTCCCCAGTCAGGGCTCATAACCAGGTTGCAAGCCAGGTCTCCAGACAGGTCTATGGCTGGAGGCAGATAAAAGGGAACCATACATTGATTCTCTCTATCTCTCTTCCTCTCCCTCTCTCTCTCTCAAAATAATAATAAATAAAATTACAAAAAAAAAAAAAGCTAGCAATACTACACAAATTGACCTACACATTCAATACAATTTCTATAAAAATGCCACTTGCATATTTTTGCATAAACTGACAAGCTGATCCTAGAATTCATATGGAAATTTTATAAAAATCCAGAATAACCAAAATAACCTTGAAAAAAAGAACATACTTCCTGATTTCAAAACTTACTACATAACTACAGAATTCAAGAGAATGATAGATAATGGCATAGAATAAACATAGTATAATCACTGGAATAAAATTGCAAGTCTCTATATAAACCCATACATTTGTGGACAACTCATTTTCAACAGGAATGTCAAGATAATCCAATGAGGGAATGAGGAGTCTTTTCAACAAATCATGCTGGAAGAACTGGAAGACATATCCACATACAAAAGAAAGAGGTTCAGACACCCTGCTTTGCACCATGTATAAAAGTGAACACAAAATGAATCAAAGATCTAAATGAAAGAACTAAAATTTTAGAAAAAAACACAAGAGAAAATTTTCATCACCTTGTATCAGGCAATGGTTTCTTAGCTATGATAACATAAAATTAAAGTACCTAAAGAAAAAAATGAACAGGACTTCATCAAAATTGAAAACTTTTATGTTTTAAAGGACACCGTATCAAGAAAGTAAAGACAGCCTACAAAATCGAAGAAAATATTTGCAAAGCATATAAGTAAAGGTTTAGTATCCAGAATATATTTTTTAAAAACTCTTATAACTCAGCAATGAAAAGACAACCCAATTTAAAGGTTTTTTTTATAAAACTTATTTTTAAATTTATTGTTGTATTACATCCATCCCCTTTTTACTCCCCTCTGTCCCCTTCCCCACCCATCCACTCCCCCCAAAGTCAATCCCACTTGTCCGTGTCCATGGTTCTTCCATGCTAGTTGACTGAACTGCTCCCTTTCTTTGCCTCCTTCTCCCCCTCCCCCCGCCCACTGAAGGTCTATTCATTGTATTCGTGTATCTGGTTCTGTTTTGCTTGTTTTGTTCATTATTGTCCTGTAATGGGTGAGATCAGATGGTATTTGTCTTTCACTGACTGGCTTGTTTCACTAAGCATAATACTCTCCAGTTCCATCCATGTTGTTGCAAAGGGTAGGAGTTTCTTCTTTCTTTCTGCTGCGTAGTATTCTGTTGTGTAAATATACCAAAGTTTTTTGATCAAATCATCCACTGATAGGCACTTAGGCTGTTTCCAGCACTTGGCTATTGTAAATAGCGCTGCTACGAACATAGGGGTACATAGGTTCTTATGAATTGGTGTTTCAGGGTTCTTTGGGTATAGACCTAGCAGAATTGCTGGATTGAAAGGCAGTTTCATTTTTAGTTTTTTAAGGAAAAAACTATGTTTTCCATAGTGGCTGTACCAGCCTACATTCCCACCAACACTGCACCAGGGTTCCCTTTTCCCCACATCCTCGCAAACACTTGTTTGTTGATTTGTTGATGATTGCCATTCTGACAGGTGTGAGGTAGTTATCTTATTGTGGTTTTTAATTTGCATCTCTCTGATGGCTACTGATGTTGAGCATTCTTTCATATGCCTTTGGGCCCTTTGTATGTCTTCCTCAGAGAGTTGTCTGTTCAGGTCCTTTGCCCATTTTTAATTGGGCTGTCTGTCTCCCTGGTGTTGAGTCGCATAAATTCTTTATATATTTTGGAGATCAAACCTTTGTCTGAGGTATCATTGGCAAATATCTTTTCCCATACAGTTGGTTCCCTTTGAATTTTTCTGGTGTTTTGTTCAGCTGAATGGAAACTTTTCAGTTTGATATAGCCCCATTTATTTTTTTATTTACTTTGTCCTTGGAGAAGTATCAGTAAACACATTTCTTCATAGGATATCTATAAGTTTACTGCTTATATTTTTCTCCAGGACCTTTATGGTGGATAAGTCCTTTACCCATCTAGAGTTTTTCTTGTGTATGGTGTAAGGTGATGGTCTACTTTTATCTTTTTGCATGTTGCTGTCCAATTCTCCCAACACCACTTGCTGAAGAGACTGTTTTTACTCCATTTTGTTTGTTCCCCCTTTGTCAAATATTAATTGACCACAGAGTTCTGGGTTTATTTCTGGGCTCTCTATTCTGTTTCATTTATTTATGTCTATTCTTATGCCAATATCAGATTGTTTTGATTACGGTAGCCTTGTAGTATAGTTTGATGTCCGGTATTGTGATTCCTCCTACCTTGTTCTTTCTCAAGATTGCTGTGGCTATTTGTGGTAATTTTTGGCTCTATATAAGTTTCTGAAGTATTTTTTCTATCTCTGTGAAGTCTGTCATTGGTATTTTAATTGGGATTGCAGTGAATCTATAGATTGCTTTGGGTAGTATGGACATTTTAATGATGTTAATTCTTCCCATCCACGAACATGGTATATGCTTCCATTTATTTGTATCTTCCTTCAGTGTTCTATAGTTTTTTGAGTACAGGTCTCTTACCTCCTTGGTTAAGTTTATTCCTAAGTATTTTATTTTTCTTGTTGCTATGGTAAATGGAATTTGTTGAGTAAAAGTTTTTAGAGACATTTCTCATAAAACATACAAGTGGCCAGGGAAATGTAAATCAAAATCACAATGAGATACACCTTCACATTCACTCAGAATGAATATAATAAAAAAGATGTACAATAACAAGTGTTGGGCAGGGATTTAGAGACACTGAAACTCTCTTACATTATTGGTGGGACTATAAAGAGGTGTAGCCAATTTGGAAAACAGTTTGGCAGTTCCTCAAAAGGTTAAACAGTTACCATATGACCCACTCATTGTATTACTAAGCATTTATACTCAGGAAAATGAAAAACATTATGTCTACCTAAAAATTTCTACAAAAATGTTCATAGTAGTGTTGTTAACAATAGCTCTAAAGTGAAAACCACCTAAATGTTCACCAACTTATGAACAAATGAACAAATTGTAGTATATCTATACAAGGGAATGTTTTTCAGTCATAAAAAGGAATAAAGAAACACTGTAAGATGTATGAACCTTGAAAATATTATGCCACATGAAAGAAGGCAGACACAAAAAGACACTATGATTTGATTCCACTTACATAAAGACAGAGAGTTGATCAGTAGTTGCCAGGGACCAGGGGAAGAAAGAATTGGGGTTGATTAATAACAGGGATGGCTTTTCTTTTTAGGTGATGGAAATATTCTGAAATTAGAGATAATGGTTACATACCTCTGTGAATACATTAAAACTGTACATTTTAAAGAGCTGAATGTTATGGTATGAAATTATACCTCAATAAATTAGAATATCTGAGTAAATTTCTTTTTTTTTACATTTAAAATTATATGGCAGTTCTTTTAGAATTTTTCTTCAGAAATCTCTATGTGCTCACCTTACACTATGCCATTCTAATTGTTTACTGCTAACTATAATAACTTCTTTTCAATCCCTGAACAATATCTTGTGGTGCTAAAGATGCTTAAGATTCCAGATCTATATTATGGAAAATAATTTAATAGTTAGCAGCATATATACAATAAAATTAAAACAGGCTTGTCTGATAACTACATGTAACACTATCACTGTTCTTGTACTATTCTAATTATTGTCAAGATATGAGCAGAAATTGATGACTGAAATACAAAATAGAATTTTAAACCCTATCAAGTAAAATTAGAAAAGATTAATTGTAATTTATGCTAGAGAAAAGGATAAGAAATCAAGCCAAACCAAGCAGCAAAGAATTTTTTTTAATGTTAAGGTAAAACCAAAAAATAAAAATAGTTTAAAGCAAAACGAAACCACCCAGAACCTAAGCATATCACAAGAATCTAACCTAATAAGAAGAGGCTTAAGCTGATTCATTTAGTTTGAATGTAATCATCATATTAGAAATTTCCAGGTCTCTCCTTAGTCCATAATCTGACTGATTACTTCACTTTAAAACTTTGCTGACATATAAAATTACATGCAGTAAGATGAACACATTTTAAGTGTATAGTTTAAACTGTAACAAACTGTTAGTAGTTTTAAGGCCACTGCCCCAACAAGACACAGGGTGTTTCCATTATCCCCTGTAACTCCCTCTTGACCCTTATTAGCCATCCCCATCCTACCCTCCCACTTGGTCCTACTTTTTGTCACTACAGGTTAATTTTGTCTATTCTAGAACTTCAATAATTCAATTTTTTAAATAATTTAAGATTTCAACTAACTTCTGAAAATAATTTTGAGAGCATTGAAGTACAGTGTAGAAAAAGGAAATTTTAAATTAAAACAAAATGAAACCAAATAAAAGGAATGCTGAACTCTATTTCTTTAAAATTCAAATCATAATACTCCAAAAGAAGTCTTCATTAATTGAACCAACCTATGCCTATACAGCATTAATCTCATATACAACTGTTAAAGCCTTAATAAACATTCACCTTCTTGCAAAGAAGATAGCATTTTATTCTATACACATGTATATGTACTATTTTAAGATAGATTTAACTCTAGTCCCCGTTCCACTGCTTGCAAGATCTGTGTCCTTTATCTTGTCATTAACTTCTATCTTATGAAAAAGAATTACAAGATCTGTGTCCTTTATCTTGTCATTAACTTCTATCTTATGAAAAAGAATGTATGTCCTGTCTATACCAGAATGTTGTACAAAATAAAGGTGGATTTTTATTATTATACATCCCATATCACTTTGTTCTACAACTTTACAGCAATAGTGGAAAATGGTAATTATTGTCTAACAGAAAATCCAGACCAGAATTCTATGATAAAAATGTATGGTATGATCACTAAGTATAATTTATTAGAAACCCAGAATGGCCAACTGCTTTCATAGGTGATTAGGACACTCTTAGCTTATTCATCTAGTCTGTGTACTTACTGAGCACTTATCACATGTAAGGCGTTGGGAGAAGCACCAGGATGGAAGCACAGTACAGAGGCTCAGCCTCCTCTCTGTGTTTACTGTAGAAGATTTCCCCACAGCTGTTTCATGTTTAAAATGCTTTGGAAGAAATTAAGTTAACTTCATAAACTGACCTTAGATTAGTATCTATACAAAATGATGAAAATAAATGCTATGTCTTCAATTTGCAAGTTATTTATCATTTTATAACTGTTCTCTTCACTTGCATCAGAAATTATTTTAAGAACTGAGCATCCACGCTACCTATACTTTGTCTTTCTTTAAACATGAGATATAAATCCTATTTTGAAGCATAGCTGTCTTAACATGTAAGTTTACACCCTTCCTCAAGAATTACTATTCTATAATTCTGTGTGTGTGTGTATATATATATATATAAAATGTGTGTGTGTGTAAAATATTAACAACTATGCATGTAGGGAATTCTGGAAGCATGGAAGCTTAATGCTTCCCCTTTCCCCCTCCCAATTCTATTTCCTTCCCCAGCGATTTTCAACTAGTGTGCCACAAGAATTTTTAAAATAGGAGGCAATACCTGACTATTTAGTGAGAGACACTGACCTCTTTTCCCTTGGACTGTCAAATGAAAAATGGTAACAGCCTACACACCAACAGCTGTCTGATATGAATCTAAGTTATACCTATGTTTTTTTTGAAAACCTTAAAATCTATAAGAACATACAACAAAATATGAGTAAGAAAGATGTATTGTGTTCTCATGTGAGAAGATTTAATAACGTAGGAAGGTGAATTCTACCAAAATTAAAACAGAAGCATAACACAGTTCCACTTATAACTGAATAGGGTGCTGTGAGGAATTAAATGATTTAAAAAGTCAAATGGAAAAATTAATGATGAAGAATAACCATGAAAAGGATGAAAAAGGGAGTGAATTTCCCTGTTATATATCAGAAGACTAAACTAACAAACATAATGCTGGCATAAGAATAAACACACACACAGTCCAGAAATAGATCTCAGTAGTCAAACTATTTTAATATAAAGCAGAGGTGGCATTTTTATCCATAGGAAAGGGATAGTTTATATCAAGAGTTAATATACTATGGCCTGAAAGCCAAATTGTGCCCTTTGCCTGTTTTTGTAAATCAAGTTTTACTGGAACACAGCCATGCCCATCATCTGCAAATTGTCTATGGCTGCTTTCAAGCTACAGAGTTATGCAGCTGCGACAGACACCATCTGGTCTGCAAAGCTGAAAATATTTATTATCTGGCTCTTTAAAGAAAAAGTTTGCCAACCTTTAGTTTATATAATAAATGATCCTATTACAGCCAGCTATCACCTGGAAGAAAATAAAGCTCTACCCTTATATCTCACACAATATTTAGAAATAAGTTCCAGATGAATTAAAGACTTACATAGTTTTAAAAAATCAATCTTACAAAAAAAGCTAGGTAAGAAAACTATGTACAACCTGCGGATATATGGGGAGAGGCCTTCTTAAAAAAGAAAAAAAATCCATACATTACAAAGAAAAAGATATAACTGGCTATATAAAGAATTAAAACTTCTTACATAAATACTATAAAAATCAATAAAAACTCTCATAGTTCTGATCATTTTTATAAAGTGTTTTACAGAGAAATGGTTAATATACATAAAGATAACTTTTTATAAATAACCCAAAAGAAAACATAAAACATGAGGCAATTTATAGGAAAACAAATCCACATGTCCAACAAAGGTGAATGGATGCACAAGCTAAGTATAAGAGAAGTACTAATTATAGTAAAGATGAGATTATCTCTTTATATATCAAGAGTTATTATGCCTATTGTTGGTGAAGATATAGGAAAGATATACTTTTTTGTGTCTTGTTGGTAGAAATCTGAATTCATACAATTCTGAAAGTAACTTGGCAAAATATATTTTTTTTAATTTACATACTCTCTATCTTTTGCCTCAAAAATCCATTCTTGGGTACCTATTCCATGGACCTAAAAGAATACATATAAAATACAGTTTACTGCAGTAGTATAGTGACAAAATTGAAAGCAAACAAACTAGAAATTAATATATCAATAGGGAATGCTACACATATAGTATGAATGTAGACTGAATTTAATACAGACATTAAAAACAAGAAATTGAGTCCTATAATCCAACAACAAAAAACTCCAATCTGATTTTTAAAATGGGCAAAACATCTGAGCATGTTCCAGATGAATCAAAAACTTACATATAAAAGTCCTTGTATATATCTCACTGAAGATATACAAATACTCAAAATGTACATAAAAAATACTCAACATCACTAATAAGCAGGGAAATGCAAATCAAAACCACAGTGAGATACGACTTCCCACCCATTAGGATGACTACTATAAAGAGAAAAAAACACAAACCAACAATAAATAACAACTGTTGGTGAAGATGAGGAGAAAATGGAACCCTTGTGCGCTGTTGGTAGAAATGTAAAATGGTGCCCCAGCTATGGAGAACAGTATGGCAGTTCCTTAAAAAGTTAAAAATAAAGCCCTGGCTGGTAGCACAGTGGTTAAGGCGCTGGCCTGCGAACCCAAAGGTCACAGGTTCGATTCCCCAGCCAGGGCACATAACAAGGTTGCAAACCAGGTCTGTGGCTGGAGGCAGGTGAAAAGCAACCATACATTGATGTCTCTCTCCCTCTCTGCCTCTCTCCCTTCCCCTCTTTCTAAAAATGATGAAATAAAATCTTTAAAAAAACAAAACTAAACTAAAATTAATAAATTAAAAATAGTAATAATAAAAAACTTAAAAATAAAATTACCACATGAAAGCTGATTTTCATTAATGCTATTTATACACCAATTGCAATGGTTAATTTTCTATCAATATGGTTGGGCCAGGGTGCCCAGACATTTTTGGTCAAACATTATTCAGGACATTTCTGTGAAGCTGTTTTTTTCTTTGAGATTAAAATTTAAATTGGTAAGCTCTGAGTAAAGCAAACTACCCTCCATAACGTGGCTGAGCCTCACCCAATCAACTGAAGGCCTTAAAACAAATCTCCCGCCACATGCTCTTGGTTCTGTTTCTTTGGATAACCCTAACTAAGATACCCATATTCACAGCAGTGTTATTCACAATGACTAAAGGTCAACACCACCCTAGTGCCTGTTCACTGATGGATGAATGATAAATAAAATGTGGTATATACACATACATGCTACAACATGTATGAACTCTGACAATGTTAAATGAAATAAGCAAGTCACACACAAAAAACTTTATGATTCCACTTGTATGAAGTAACTAGAGCACTCAAATCCATAGCTATTATACAGGGTACAGTTTTGGTTCTCAAGATAAGACGTGTTTTAGAAGCTGAATGCACAATAATGTGAATGTATTTAACATTACTGAAGTATACACTTATAAATGACTGAAGTTTATGTTTCATGTATTCACAACAATGTAAAAAAATTAAAAAAAAACATTTTTTGAAAGATTTTATTTATTGTTTTCAGAGAGAGGGGTAGGGAGAAAGGCAGCGAGACATCAATGTATGGTTGCCTTCAATTTTTTAAAATTTAAAGGTATTATGAGTAACTAAAGAAATTAAGCAACATATGACAAGCTATGGAACAGAATATTTACATTCCATCCTGAAGATATTAAATGTCTCTGCACAGTGCAAAATGTATTACAAATTACTGTTTCTTTTTGAAATGACCAAAAAATGAAATTAAAGGCAATAATACTCAGTTTACTGCACAATTTAGGTCCATCTTCTTATCTTCTGGCCTTTCTGCTAGATGTTAGTGGCAAGACATTAACTTAAGTGAAAAATAATGAGAGAACAGAATTATAATTTTTCACCAGAACTGCCCAATCCTGGCGGAGGAGAAACCCCAACAAACAATACCATAATTCGCCACACATTCCTACTGGCCTCACTTTATTAGAAAACAAGCACTGTTTATCAGCTTCATGTTTTTGTTTAAAACGAAAAATATTGGTACTTTGTTCCTAAAAGCATTCTCTGGGTTTATTTTAAACTACAGAATAACATATAGAACAAAGTTGGTAATTAAATACTCTTTAATGAATGAATATTCAAATTATGGTGTGACTCCATAGCCTTATTCTCACCCCTCAACGATGTGCTCATACCAGCAGGTTGTCTTCATCCTTACAACGCGCCCTCTGCCCACAAAGGCCTTCTCACCACTCCCCGACTACCAACTACCGTAATTCCACCCATTTGTCACATCTCAAGAGACGTAATACTTCATCAAGGAAGACCTCTTTGCCCTCTCAAGCTAGATCAAATTCCTCAGAGGAATGAGACTTTTTGCACTACCTACCTCCCTTCACACACCAATCACAGCTGTGATTTTACAGTTGTTTATATACTTATATGAGGGATACACTCGTATGATATTAATCACTATCTGTATCCCTGTGCACAGCACAGGACAGAGCATGCAAATATTTGTCAGCAAATGAACTTATCAAATTAATGAATGGATAAGACAAATTTTTCTTATACAAAGTACATTGGCAGGTTAATATTTATAAATCCATTGCTTCTTGGAAAACAAAAACAACGTGCCAAATATTTGCTCTGCAAGCTAAATACTCATGCCTAAGGGCCTCACAGTCATTGGACAATCTTTTTAACAGATATCTTCATTAATCACCATCTGTTTACATGTGCTATTCTAAATAACATTTTAGTTACATTTCTGAAACACTTCCTGCCATTAACCTCATCTCTAGAATACTGGCTAATATGAAGCACCTGGATTTCAGGCAAACAGACCCGAAACTCACATACCAAACTAAACTGTTATGTAAATGACAGAAATGACACATTTTGGTCTGTCATCAGTATCTAGCCTACTTTTGTATTTATTTTACTTTTACCACTAAAGCTGTCACTAGATTATGGTCATTTTTAACCCACGATAATTGAAGATGAAAAAGAACTATTTTTCAACAATCTGTAAATAATATCACCAGTTAAGAGATTTTCCAGGTTTCTATCAATTTTATTTGGTCAAGGTAAACTTCACTTAAGGTGATAATTATGTCCTAAAAATCCCATCAACTTAATTTTTATAAATAAAATCATATTTTGTAAGTCTCACCTAGCTCTGGATTCTAACACTTCCATTTTTCATTTGTGTGCTACTGGGGAAGTGACTTTAAAAGTCTCTCAGCTTCAGTTTCCTTTATATAAAATCAGGTAATGATTCTTACATCATCCTAAGATGGTTTTGAGGCTTCAAAAGATAAAATGGGCTTAACTCAAGCATGCTCCATGCCCTTCCTTTTTACCTCTTGCTACAGAGGAATTCTATTAGACTTCACAAAGAAAAATATAACTATTTTAGCAAAAAAAATTTTTAAAGATTTTATTATTTTTCATAGAGAGGGGAGAGGAGAGAGGCAGAGAGGGAGAGAGACATCAATGTGTGGTTGCCCTTCACCTACCTCCAGCTACAGACCCGGCTGGAAACCTGGCTTGCAACCTGATTATGTTGCCCTGGCTGGGAATCAAACCAGCGACCTCTGGGTTCACAGACTGGTGACTTATCCATTGTGCCACCAGCCAGAGCCTTATTTTAACAAAATTTTGACCTTCACTGATCTTATTAAAACCTGGATTATCAGGTTTTATTTACATTTACTTGCTAACTTAAGGTTTCAAATAGTACAGGGATTTATGTCTAGTATGTTAAAAACAAGGTGCAGATTAATCAAAATGCAGCATAAGTAAAAGCTACCTGTAAATCCATGGAATATGCCAACCATACAGACAAATCAGCTGTAAAGGAGTCAGCAAAAGAAATCTGCATTATCTTTATATCATATAGGTAGGGAAATGGAAAGCAGAGCCCACCCTCCTTTGGTTATGGCAAGAATGAAGAATTGAAAATACAAAAAATAGGGAATTGGAAAAAACAGGAAGATGGAATAACTGGGAAAAACTAAGGCTCCTATATTTTTATATTTATTTATGTGTCTCACTTCTAAAATTTTAACAAATTCGTATACAAACCAAACTGGAAAGGGATAAGGCAACAGGAAAATTATATAAGTCTATTGAAAACCCCAAGCTCTGTCTCCTCCTACTTGAGGAAAAGATGCACACTCATCTTGACATAAGAAAGATCTGGCAGGTCTGCCCTAAGGGACCCCACCTGGCAGCCAAGTTTCACCCAGCAAATTTTGAGAACTCTCTAGCTTCCCACTTTCTATCTAATTATAGAACTTGATAAAAACCATTCTCTCTCTCATACACATTCTCTCTTTCTCTCTCCACCTCCCTCACATTCTTTCTCTCTAAATTGTTCTGTATTATGACAACACCACAGTAAGAGGTATGCATACAGCTGAGTTTTTCCTAGAAATGAATGATAAATGTGGAAAGGAAGATCTCCTTTCTGTACACCTGCACATTTATTCTAACAACAGGGCTATATGTTAAATAATGTACAACATAACTTTTACTACAGGAGCTTAAAGTATTTATAATATAGAAACTACAGTGTTGTTAAATATACATGCCAGAACCCAACCATCCATGTAAGTGCTGAGAAGTGTATATCTTAAATCAGTTCTGGAACTCTTGGGGATGCCTGTGATATATTTTATTCAACTATTCCACATAAGATACTTTGCTAAACTCTGAAACAGGAGTTAAATGTTTTAAAGAAATAGAGGTGTCACTGAGAAAATGATATAAATTGCTCATATGGCTTCTTTAAAGAACAATGGCAACCAGATGTATAAAGAGTCACCCAGTCATACCCGCTTCCTGCTCGGTATGGGGAAGCAGAGACCTAGCAGGACAGAGGAATGGCCTATGAATGCGCAGGTGCCAGCCTTAGGCCTCCTGAAGCCTTCGGGGCCGCCTTCTAGTTCATGCTCTTCTAGGAAGCAACTGTTGCCTCATCCTTTTTGTCTTCCAATATTTTACAATTTTCTGAACTCAGGGAGGTTTACAGGTAGTTACAAACTGTCAAATCAGACAATGAAGCAAAAAAAGAGGTCAAAATGAAATTAATCTTGATCACGCAGTTTTTAAGCAACCCTTCCAATTGCTCTTTTCTACTTGTTCCTACTTTTCTCCCACCATTTTAATTTTAGGTATTTTTTGGTTTTCAACTGCTACAATAGCATCAACCTTGTTAAAACTACCATACATCCAAAATCAAGCTAGTTCTGCTAGCTTTTCCAGTTCTGAATTATATGAATTATATATCCTTTTTTAGTTTAAAATTATGTGATCCTTGACATTTTCAAAATCCCAGGGTTCAATCAAATAAGAACTCATGAAGCACTTACAACGTATAAAACCCTGTGCTAAATCCTACTACACAGATTTTTAAAAAAAATCTGACCTTACTTCAAATATGTTACTAGCATGTTGAGGTTATTATCGTGTATCCAGGGTACTAACTGGATCAAGAACTATCTAACTTAGGCAAAACACTGAACCTGTACAGGCCTAGACAAAGGTAATTTTCAAACTGTGTTCCAGAATTTCCATAAACAGTCAAGGTTACAACCACTGGGCCCCAAGAGGAGAGTCAAGCCATCCAGGTCAAACCCACTGGTCATCATCTGCCCACCCCTCGTAAACTCAGAACCAAAGTGGGTTGTGGTATGAAAAGAAAAATTTAAATCCATTGAGAAAACTTAAGGACTACTCTAAAATTCTATGATAACCTGCTGTTTTTAACCAATATTTTAATCACCATTACTTATGTCAATGATGGTGAAGAAATCCCTACAAGATTTATTGGCTTCATAAAAGTTCTTACCCACTATAAATATTTTACCCACTCCATAAAATCTGACTCTATTTTGGCTTTTCTCTGTGGAGTAACTAGAGCACATCACTACTGAACCCAGGTCTGTAAAACTCCTCCTAAAGCTTCTTCTACTGAATACGGAATATGGAATACGTAGGTAGTGAGTACAGATTCATCTACCGTGAGTTCTTTTCTCCATACAAACAACTAAGCTTCCCGCAGTCTTTCTCGAATTTTTTTTTCTTAAATGCAGATTAGTTGTTAAAACCATTTGACTACCCTTCTCAGCAGATAGCTTTCTTTATTCCTGGCCACACAAAGAAGACGGAGACATTCCCACAGGGGCAGAAACAAATTTTTCCCTCCTCTCGGAACAGTTCTCAGCACACCTCCCCTCCGTGGCTTAACTTTTACTGGTTAATTCCACTCCTCAACTGTTGTGCTCCATCAATTAGCTTCCTTCTTATTTGATACACACATTCTTCCATAAAATAACATAAAAATCTCTTGTCTTAACTGTCTCAATACTTCACCAATTGTTTGTATTATATTGTGAATGATCCATGGCTTATGATACATTGTCTTTACTTATTACTGAGTGACACTTTACAAAAAGCAACTTTGAGGAAACTATTGTTTTTTGTTTTTTCATTCTCATCTTTTTTTTTTTTTCTTTTAATTTTATTGTTGTTGTATTACATCCATCCCTTTTTTTCTCCGTTTTTTTTTTTTTTTTACTGTAGGTAAGGTATGAAGGATATTGCCCCATCCCCCCTAAGTGAAATTTCTGTCCTATATAATACTCAAGAAAGCTGACAACCTAGTAGGTTACAGAAAGCTTGAGGTCAAATTTGCAGGTCAATTTTCATAAATTTAAGGGTTTCACTTATTCATAGTTTATGCAATTTCATGCTGAGTTTCCATTTTGTTTTTGTGAAATGCCTCATATTCTTCATGATACAAGTATAAATAAATAAACTGTGGTATTTCCAAACCCACTGTGTATTAACTGTGCTTAACAAAGACTTATAGAATTCAAATGCTTTTTTCCTATTAAAAAAAGGAAGCAGAGGAGTGTGGCTAATTAGGTAATCTGGTCCTATTTCATTGGACATTTTTCTCATTTTATGAATCTATGAACTGTAAATAATCTGTCATTATGTTAATGAAATCAATGAAAAGTAACCTTAAGTCACAAATACTTTTCATTCTTTAAGTATATTGGGATTTTTTACTTTTTTTAATTTAGATAATTTGTTTCCTCTACATGATAGCTCTACAAAAAATGTAAAAATAACTCTCAAAGCAACTATGGGATACTGAAAATGGCTACAGAGACAAGTTATGGCACTACCTTTAAGTTAGAATGAAAATTCTGCTAGATTAGCATTTATTTTTTGTTTAGCATTAATGCTTTTGATATTATGTTTCCAAATCCTATTCTTAACTTTTTTCATAATTGGTGATTTGCTTTCATTCAACTATTTGCTATATGAGAAACACACAGGAATTTTAAAGTACTCTACAGGAATAGGGAGTTTCTTTATCCCATGAAAGGGTTCTGTAAGGAGTACCTATCACCTATTTTGTTTCTTCTTATTTGCAGTACTGATTTATAGTCACCACAAACACTGAATTAGCATTACTGAACCACTGCTCCAAGGGGAAATGTAGGGTTGAGTTACAGTAAACCTCTGATCACATATTCTTCAAATGATCAATATGCAATTTTGTTTAATGTCTATTTCTATGTAAAGACAGTACTTCAACAATATACTTGGGAGCTATTTTTAGTATCAAAGTCACCAACAAAAAATAAAAGGTATGAAAAATGTGTCACTAAATAGACTGGGAAAAGTCAGTTGTTCACAGGAGAGAAGAAACAAGAAGGCAACAGCAATGCTGAGAATGGGTGCATTGGGCAAACCAAATTTTTCATCCCTCTGCACATGTCCATCATAACACTGTTGAGTACTGACTTCAGTTACAAATGAATTTTAGCAAGCAGGCAAACCTACAACAGACTCATCTGTAGAGGAGACAAAGACTTCAGGGCAGTCTCTCATTTGATTGCCACCAAAAGAAAGAAATCTGGAAAGCCCTTAGAAATACTATGCAATTACTATGCAAACAAAGTTTTGGACTACAGTGCTTAACAAAGTAAGATGTCTGAGGCTTTCATTAAGTTGTTGTTAAAAATATAACTTCCTACCTGATATATTCTAAAAGGGATGTAACGAAATCCATTTTCTTCCGCAGGA
The DNA here is from genome assembly GCA_004026585.1 of Noctilio leporinus. Taxonomy (NCBI): domain Eukaryota; kingdom Metazoa; phylum Chordata; class Mammalia; order Chiroptera; family Noctilionidae; genus Noctilio; species Noctilio leporinus. Next base: position 46,481 of record PVIW01004082.1, on the reverse strand, counting down.
TATTCCATGAGTTTCCGATTGATGGCCCAAAACTGGTCAAATCTGTCTGTAATGATAAGTTATTAAAAATGAACATTATAATTTAATATTTCACATGAAGAGATGAAAACTATTAAACTCCTACCTCTTAGAAGGTTTTGAAGGAGCATCACCTGTATGCTATATTTTCCTTCAGCTTATGCTTCTTTAACCAAATATAAAGCAACATATAAAATTAATTTTACATTATTGCTGCTTCCTGGATAACTCACATAGGCATGTTTTCTCCTAAGAGAAACCCTATAGAGCAAGGGAATGGGTGGTGGGGAAGGAGAGTAAAAAGGGGATGGATGTAATCCAACAACAATAAAATTAAATAAAAATAAAAAAGAGAGAAACCCTAGTGAGATCACAACTACATGTGTTATCAAGGCAAAGAACATCAGACAGAAATGAATGTCTTCCATTTCCTTTGTTCTACTCCTACTGTCTAAACTGTAATGGCAACAGCCTCAGGTGACCTAAATTTTAACTGGAACTTGCTTAAAGAAACAAAGTCAAAACACCAAACACAGCATATATTAAACAGAAAACAAATAAACAAAAAACACCAAAAGCACAAACAAAACAATAAATCTGGTAAAATTATAGGAAATGCTTTGAAAGCAATGTGAACAAATATGAATCAACTACTTAAACACCTTTTTAAGTTTTTCAAGTTTAATTTTTTAAAAACCCACTTTACTAAGGTATAATTCCTATCACAAAATGCATCTTTTAAACGTATACAAGTGTTTAGTATATTCAGAGTTGAGCAACCACTGCCAACTCTCAAATGAAATGTTTCCATTCATCGTTACTTCCTTTCTCCCTCCTCCACTCCCTGGAAATCACTAACCTCAACTCTATTCCAGAAATTTCATATAAATGCAACCATATAATATATTCTCGCTTCCTTTTCCATGTTTTCAAGGTTCAATCATGCTATAGCATGTATCAGAACTTCATTAGTTTTTATGACCAAATAATATCTAATTGCTTGGAGATATCACATTTTGTTTACCCATTCATCAGTTCATGGAACATTTGAGTTGTTTCCACTTGTGGTTACTATGAACATTCATATGCAAGTTCTTGTGTGGATGTACATTTTCAATTTTCTTGTATGTATACCTAGGAGTGGAATTGCTGAGTTATATGGTAGCTTAACTGCTATATGGTTATTATGTCTTAAGGAATTGACAAACTTTTTCAGAGGCACCAATTTATATTCCCATCAGAAATGTATAAAGGTTCCAATTTGTTCACATCCTTATCAACACTTGCTATTATCCATCTTTTCTATTACAGTCATCCCTAGTGGGTGTAACATGGTATCCTCCCATGGTTTTGATTTCATTGCCCTAAGAATTAATTATACTGAGCACCTTTTCATTTGGTTACTGGCAATTTCTCTCTCTTCTTTGGAGCAATGTCTATCAAATCTTTTGTCCCCTTTTAAATTTTTTTAAATTGCTGTGAATTACAAAAGTTCCTCATGTATTCTGGACATAAATCCTTTATCTGATAAAAGATAAGCAAATATTTTCTCCATTTCTGTACATTGTTTTTTAACTCCTCAACTCACCCAGAATTCTATCTTAAAATAAATTATTTTTTCTCAGACTCAAATTTCTGTAACACAAACAGCTCCATAATTTCAGATCAATTTGGTATTAAAGCACATTCACTACTACAATACTTGATCTGCTTCAATCCAATTACTTGGCAATCTGTTCGTTCTGCTTAGGCCATCAAAAAGATATAAAATAAAGTTTAATTGTTTCTTCTTATACCCCTGTCCTAGAAGACTGTGACAGGCTCTAGGCCTTTTCTATTCTCACTCTCAACTCCAATCTGGGGAAAGGCTGATACTACACTAAAACTGGTAGGACAGGGAATTTAGAAGCCACTTAGTTTAGTGTAATTGCACAAATGACAAGTAAGGTCCAAGTTGTTATGAATTTAATGCAAAGCCAACACCAGACTCTTGGTCTTCTGATTCAAAGTCCACGACCGTTTTAACAGTTGCAACCACAAAACTGCATCTAAATGTTAAGAAGAGCCCCTCTGACCACAGTTCTTTCATATATGAATCAATTATTCTTTCAATGTTTTTTACTCATTGTCTCATCATTAATAACCTCTAGAACCTACCCACACATGCATAATATATGCTCTTCAGTCAAAGAATGAATAATAGGATATAATGTATACAACCTTTCACTGAAATTTCTGGGTTCCTATACTACCTAGATCTACAATTAAATATCAAGGTGATCAGAAACAAATTAATGGAAAAGTCTACCCTAATTCATTTATAGATGAAATCAAGGTTTTAAACAGCTTCTAATGTCTCTTCTAAAAATAAAATTTGTATAATTAAGACTTTTTAATTAAAACAGAACTTGCTGAAAACCACCAGAAAAACTTTATAAATGAAAGATTTGTACTATTTCTAACAGAATAAAGAAAAAAAAAAATAAGAAAAGAAAACATGGGCTAAAGCAGTGGTACTTAACCAGATAAGATTTTGTTCCCCAGCAGGTATGGAGAAATTTGTGGGTTTCACAATTATATACATGTATGTTACCAGCATCTAGTGCTGGTACAACGCACAAGACCTCGCTCCACAAGTCAAGAATTACCTGATTTAAAATGTCAACAGGGCTAAAGGAAAGAAAGCAAATAGAAACACACAATGAAAAGTACAGAACGGTTATCAGTGAAAGTTTTCCCATACCTACGTATATGGCAAAAGAAAAAAAAAATTATCAATTTAATGACTAAACTCCAATTCACTCTTCAATATGTGCCCTGCCACAATTTCTTTAAGCATCTTCACTATAACAAGCACATTACACTTCCTCAGTATAAGGTGCCAAAAGGACACTGCAGGAGAAAGGGACCCCTGACTGAAGGCCCCTGGTCCTTTTCAGCAATCTGATTTCATATGGAGGCCCACAGGGGTGGCTTGCCTGTGGTTTCCCAGAGCTACCACTCCCTCTAAACACCCATGACACCGATTACTGGTAGCCTACACTGCACATTGTCCCCATTGTCCAGTGACTACAGACTGCTCTACTCAAGCCAAAATTGTAAAATTTCCTACTAATCCAATGGGGTGAACTCAACTTCTTCCTATGGCCACAGGGTACTATATAGTTGTATTTTTGTCACTCTTTTTTTTATCATTTTAATAATTCATTATATAAAACTTACCCAGGTTTAACCCGCTGGTTTCTATGTCTAGGCTGAACCTCGTCTGATCCAACTATGTTATGTTTAAAAAAATTAAAGATATAATAAAAGGTCTGTATTAACACTAGCTTTTAATCTTATAAAAATACTATGCTCTTAAATAAAATTAGGCATTTTCTCAACAATACAAAAATATACTCCAACCAAGAATAATCTTTTATAAGTCAAAGTTATTAACAAGAAAGACACACATAGAAGGAATTAACAGAAAATCAGTATTGAATTTGAGTGTATAACTAAATGTCTGTCTTTCATACTGAATTTTGTAATATTAGTATCTCTTCTATTCCCTAGTCAATAAGTAAAAGTGGTTATTTATTTTATTAGCCATAAAACAATACTGAGAATAAAAGAAGCATGATGGTTTTAGCTGTTCATTTTTTAAACTATAAAGGTAGGTAAATGGGCATCAATTTCAAAAACTTTCAAATTAATTTAGATCTAATTCTAAAACAAGAAACAAACAATTAAGAAGATTAAAACTATCAGTAACTTAACTTATTCAAAGAATGAAAGAACTTACATACTTCTTGCCAGAGCTATTAATATGACTAATGAGTTGGTTTTTGTCTCGTAAACTTGACATTCGTTTAGGAAGGCTACCAAAACAAGGATCATAAATTGAAAGGCTGTCCTATAAGAAGTCAATTATGTAAAATAAAAGATATTAAAAAGGGAAGTCTTCAAAACCCTGGTGGACATCAAATTTTCCTCACTTTCTGTTGATTAAGCTTTCATATTGGTCTTGGAAATTTAAAACAATTTTTTTAAAATCAAAGATCTCCCTAGAAGCATATAAGGAATAAGGTTGATTACATGTTATTCTTTGTTCCTCACCTGGAAAAAAACTGAAGAAAAATGGGGCAATTTTAAAGAAGGTATCTATTCTTTCATTTGGATTTTATCAGAGCTAAGAACTGAAGGTAAAAGAATTTTTAACATTCTCATGCCACAGATAATGGGTAGGTGACATGGAAGATGTCAATGGGACTGTTACTCAGCTACACCCATGACACCTATTACTGGTGGCCTACACTTCACATTGTCCCCATTGTCCAGTGACAATGGCTGAAACCCCCAAACTACAGAAATGGGGTAAAATGGCCTCCACATGCATGTACTATCCACTTCCTGCCTTTAATGTCTGTGATGTCAAAAAGAACAGATTTCTAACAACCCAAATAAGTATCAGATCAAGAAAGAACATAAAAAACAAACTTGAAGCTTTTCTGTGAAGAGAAAAGCAAATTGGAAATCACAATTCTCCCAAAAATTTGCATTTATCAACATTATTCAAATAACTACAAGTAGTTGTGTGATGTATGTAGTATTTTGACCTGAAGCTTTCAAAATATTTAACAGACAACACAGTCAACTACAGACCTATCTGAATTAGCTTCTTCATATGTAATAGGCTAACTATCTTTAAAAAGCAAAATAGGAAGGAAAAAAAGAAATAGTAATTACAAGTCAGGTGTCTAATGCAGGTGTGCTAAAAGGTGACCTGTTGTCTTGACACACACTTGTCTTCTGAGTCAAATCAAATGAAGAGAACCTTGTGTTAATAGGACAGTGAGGCTGAACCATGGCAAGAAGTACCATTTCTATGACAGTACATCCAATGGTGCTTAAATGCTGTTCAACGGAACTAGACTCATACATTTCTATGAGCTCTTTGTTGGAGGTTTCAAGTTACAAAGATTTATCTTTGGGGAGATCCTAGCCAAAGTCAAGAAGCCTTGAAAACTCATCATGAAGACAGAAGCAGGCAGGGTCAGTGACAGGGCCTCTCTACATGACGGCCAAGAGGACTGCCAGTCCTGGAGAAGGCCATCCTTACATCCTGCTCATCAACACTCATCTTGGAGTAGGACTGCACCCTGGGGAACTGGTCATTTGAGTGAATCAAAAGAGCAATAAAACCTGCAAACCAGGAAAGTTTTGACCCGGACTATCATTGTTTCAGAATAAGACATTTTTTACTCCTTTGCCCTACAGAAGAAGTGCTGCAAGCCTAGAAAATTGGCATCAAAGTGAGTAATCAATATACAGTATATTTAGAGTATAATTAATGCTCCCTGTATTCACTGCTATAACTCGCATCTCTCAGCTGAACCACTGTGCAGCCTTCTTACTGGTTTCTGCCTTTGCACTTGTATCTCTGCTACACAGCACCCAGAATGTGCTTCTAAAACACAAACTGAATCCTGTCATTAATGAATATATTTCCAAACACTTTTCTAATGAATCATAAGGAATGCTTTATGATGTACTTTAACAATATGGTTATTTCAAGTTTACCCACTATTAAAAAAAATAATCCACTGCCCCTCCTTATTCCCTGCACCTGGGGCAGACCATTCCCTGCCCAAACTCTGTATGCAACCACAATGTCAATTAATAAAATATTTCCGTCTCTGGAAGCAGGCTCTTTTCACCTGCCTCTTGCCCCCTCAGAATGCCATGTTTCTTACCTTCACCTTAGATCTCACTGCCTACCAATCTGCTTCCTTACTAAGCACCACATCACCCTATTTTCCTTTTTTGTCCCTAGAGAACACCAAGCTCATTGTCCTATCAGTTTTAGTAGCTTGAAGTCTCCACTCTTCTAAGCTTCACATACACAGCTGCTTCTTTCTCCTTCAAGTCTCAAAAAAGTGTCACCTCCTCAGAGATGTCCTTAATTCCCACTAAAGCATTATTCTGTTTTCTTCTAAACACATTATTATTTGAAATTACTGTATAGTTAACTATTAACTGTCTCTCTATCCAAACCAAAATATAAGTTCCATGAGGGCAAGGCATTTGTTTTTACCCTATAATGTTCCTGACACAAAGTACATGCTCAAAGAACTTTTGTTAATAACTAAATGAGTGACTGATTTAGGCAAATGGGGAAAACATGACAGAACCCTGAATGTAGCACACACAGCATATAGTGGAAAAAGCTACTCTAGAGTCACACTGTCCTGGGCCATAGTCCAAAAAATTACAGTGTAGGTTCCATGTATCTGATATATACATTCATTATTAATATGTGCTGAAATTAAAAAAACAAAATTTAAAAAATGGAAAATTTGCATTTATTATATTTATAATAAAATGATTTTTAACTTGTTTTGTTACAATCTAGAAATTATTAAAGACAGAGAAAAAGAATAAAAATTTTTCTTTTCAAATAACAGAACTATGAGTATTACAAAAAATACAATAAAAATTGTCTTTAATATTAATCAGAATTTTCTATGGCTGGCTTTGCAAAATGTTTGTAACAGTCATTGCAAACAATACTGCTATGCTGAAGGCATAAATACTGCTCACAACACTTGCAAACTATATTGATAAGCAACTTGTTTTGGATGCATAGCACCTAACACATCTTTTGGTTTTAACATGTGTTATAACTAAATTGATGGCTTAAACATTATGTTAACATCAGTAACATTCAAACACATAGCTAGTCATGACCTTGAACTTACAAACATGATATATGTAACAGTATTTGACACATGGTTGACCCATCACAAAAAAAAACTCATGTTTTCAAGCCCAAATGTAGTTGACTGATAATGAGTAAACTCATGTTAGCATTTATATTAATTTTTGCTATAAAATTGTCAGTCAACAATGTGTTAATGAGCAGGTGGATGTAGTTTGCTACAGGAGTGAACTGGTGTTTGCAATGTGTTAAGAAGAGTTTGTATCTTAGATCAGCAGTGACCTATACAGATTTAACATGTGGGTGAGTTTAAGCAAGGTACTTTTAAACTTTGTGTATCAATTTCCTCATCTGTAAAATGGAAGGGATAAAGGAGTTAATCAATGCAAAATACTTACAATAGTACCTGACATAAAGTAAGCACTACATAAATGTTTTGTTTGCAGACTGACAAAGGTACTAAGCTTCCAGATTCAGAGACAAGGTAAGTCAGGGTAAAAACAAGTATGGGAAAGTGTTCAGTCTGGCTCAGGGCCAGGAGGTCTGCAGCATTCACAGCAAATTCTGTGTGAATGCTGCCTCCTGGAGTAATGCAATAACCTTTGCCAGACTTGGTGGGAGATAAGAGTCCTAACACAATCCAGCTGCCACTCTCCATACCAAATTCCCTTTAGGTTCCATTTTGCTTCCTCTAATCTTTTCAGCTACCATATAAAGCCCTATTTTCTCACTTGGTGGGAACAATACTTATAATTGCCATTTACCTTTCATCAACTTCAACTGCATTAATCTCCAGCCATATCATGCAACAGTGGTGGGGACAGGAATGGTGTTCCAAGAACATCTAAGTCAACATCTAGGGTGTCCTCCAGTCTTGGCAGGCTGGCCTGAGTTCCACTTCTATCACCTTTAAGGTCTAAAAACTATTCCTTCTCAACCCCTTGCCCTCCTAACATGTCTTAAAATATCAGCGAACAACGGAGTGATGAACAACGGAGTGAAAAAAAGTTTCTTGTTCATCTGGGAAGAGGCTCACAGTTGTTACACCTTTATAGCATTAGGCTACAAATGGAGCCAGTCAAAACTAGCTACTCTAAAAATGGTTTCAAAAAAATTCTGTTGGAAACTTAAAACTAATCTCATTAAGAATTGAAAAAAGCAGGCTGTAAATTTTAATTTCAACATCACAAGCCAATAAGCCATTACTGCGAGTTATATCTGCAATGTATTCCAGTAGTCAATCCAGTAACTGACTATTTTTAAGTAGACAGAATTCATTTATTGTATTCCAACCAAGAAAAGTTTATTTCAAATTTATTTTGAAATTAGGCCACTAACAACATAAGAGATTCAGAATTTGAAAACTTCACAATGTAAAAATACAAAACCAGCTTATTCTACGTGTTCATGTTAAAAGAAAAAAAATTCTTAAATTATACTGTAATCTTCACTTACACTAAAAGACAAACTGTAAAAAGTACCATGTTTACCAAAAAGAGATTTACAGAGTTATATATAGTACATTGGCAGGCCAAGAATTAACTAATGTATTCCTGTGTAAATCCCCTATAGATTTATAACCTGACTCATTATAATCTGATTTATTACCATTCAAAACTACTATAAATTGAGAAAATGTTTTTCCTTTTGAGCTAAATTATAGTTCATCACTTTCCTTAACTCAGTCGGCCAGAAATAAATTTAGGAAATAATCAAGTTCATTTTCACTCACTTAAGAAAGCACTCCAAAGTCACAAAGCAAAATAAAAAATCTACTCAAATTTTTGAAAGGCTGACAGAGAAATAGATATGCCACCATATTCATTGTCTCTTTGCAACTTACTAGCAAGATACTGCCTTTTCTAATATAAATCCCTCATGCTTCTGATGAAAAAATGTAAATGAGAAAACCCTAGTAATAATTACTCATTGACAAATAATAAAATCCTTTTAAAAAGGCAGGGGAACCACATTTTGCCCTGGCTGGTGGCTCAGTGGATAGGTGCCAGCATGCAAACCCAAAGTTCACTGGTTTGATTCCCAGCCAGGGCACATAACCAGGTTGCAAGCCAGGTCTCCAGCCAGGTCCTTAGCTGGAGGCAGGTGAAAGGCAACCATACATTGATGTTTCTCTCCCTCTCTGCTTTCCTTCCTTCCCCTTTCTCTAAAAATAATAAAATCTTAAAAAAAAAAAAAAAAAAAGTCTCTTAAAAAAAAAAAAAGCAACATTTCTCAGCATTAGGCACTTATTTGGTCTCCTTGAGGAGCATTACAAAATAATACCGGTGTAGATGTACTCTTTAAAAATTATTGGACTTTAAACAAAAGAACATTCTTAGGGTATTCAGGCAAAAAACTCAAATAATTCTTAAGGTGAGGATCCCCAACCAATTGTGTGATTTTGTTGATAGCATCATTTTCTGCCAGACACATGGAGTAACTTCTGATTCACTCAAGGGGAAAAAATGAGAGCCAGAAGTTTTACACCCAGCTAAACTGACCAAAGTGTAAAGGCAACAGACAAAATGTTAAGAAGATGAGTATGAATTTGTGGACTATTTTTCTTTGACTCACTTTTTAAGGACTCTACTAGGGAACGAACTTTGGCAAAGTGGGACTGACTGCCATTGATGATATAAGGGGGACATTAAATAGATACTTGTACAACTTAAACTAAATGATAGAGTGTAATACTTAATGGCTATACTCTCTGCAATGAAAGGTGCATTGTAAATAAAAAATGAAAGTAAAGCCCTGGCTGGTAGCAGAGTGGATAAAGCACCGGCCTGTGAACCCAAAGGTCACAGGTTCGATTCCCCAGCCAGGACACATAACCAGGTTGCAAACCAGGTCTCCAGTCAGGTCTGTGGCTGGAGGCAGGTGAAAGGCAACCATACATTGATGTCTCTCTCCCTCTCTGCCTCTCTCTAAAAATAATGAAATAAAATCTTTAAAAAATAAAAGTTAAAAAAAAATTAATAATACCAATGTCAGGCTTCCATTCTAGACCAATTATTTCAGATTCCTTGGCAATTGTACTTTGGGAAACTCCAAGAAAATTTTAATATGTAGCCAGAGTTAACAACCTGCAGCTGTAATAAAAAATACTCTCACTTTTGAATCAGAGTTTTAGGCTCAAATCCTGATCCCACCTCTTACTAGCTCTGTAAGCTCATTTTCTCATTTTCAAAGTTGATCATGTTTATCTAATTCTGAGAATGACTGAGACAATGCATATAAAAGTATCCAGGCCTGGGACACTACAAAATTTAGTTGAGTATAATATATGTAATTCCAGGTAAATTCTGCTCTATTTCAACTCCATCAACCTGTCTGTGGAGGCTACAGGAAAAATATCTCTTTAAAAACAGTTCTCAATCTGCAAACAGTGCATATTATCAATATCCAGGTTAATTATGGGCAAGGAAGCAAAAAGAGCAAAACAGCTGATAGAAAAGTGTGCTCAAACAAGTTTTAACTTTGTAGGATCTGCACAGTTAAACAATGTGCTCCTATTACATACCTAATTGAATACTGAGAGGTCTAAAGAATTAAAATGAAACAAAACAAAATAAAACATGTACAAGCAGGCTTTTTCCTTCACTTAATATGTATGTAGTTGGGGAAGCCAAATTGGCATACATAAAATTATTACAAGTTTCAACAGGTCTAATTGGTACTTAATCTTGAAATTAGTAGTGCTTAACTGTTCAAGTCCTCCCTAACCTGCTCCCATCTTCTCAAATGCAGACAACTAAGTGACAGATGCTAAAAAGCACATTAAAGGTTGTGTCACAGAGCAGGGTCCAAAAAGTCCCCATAGCACATGGCTCTGGCGGTAAGGATAGGAAATAATACAATTTTTAAAGCACTATGCACATCTATGACTGACTGGTAGCTAGTTATGCAGATAGTTGTGGCCACAGCCTGGCACTGGGGAGACATGGACCTTAAGAGTGGCTGCAGAAAGCGCACGGGGCCTGTGCAAGGTTCCGGCAGGTGGTCATGACTGGTGACTGTACCCACTGCATCACAGGCCGAGGTTAGGATTTAAATGAAAGGTGGCAGCCATTTGGGGCATTGGGCCATGTGATTTGAAAGACTGCAGAGAGAGACCCCACCATGTGGGAAGGAGGAGCCATGTGGTTTTAAAAGGATGAAGAGAAGCCACAGTCTGAAAGGGTACAGAGGGGAGTTGGCTATAAGGTCTGGTGGGTAGAAAGACAGCCATGACGTAGTAGCAGCTAGGCAGCTTCGTAGGACAGCTGCCTTTGTAGGACAGCTGCCTTTGTAGGAGAGCTGGTCCTCCAAGGGAGAGGGCCACGCAGCCTGGGTAAGAAAGCAGGCATGCTGCTGCTTTGCTCATTTGGGCTGGTGCCAGCTGACCCAAAGCCACCGAGGACTCCGCCTTGCAGACATGGACTCTATCTATCTGGACTCTTAGAACTTGGGACATATGGAAAGGACACTCTCTTAGGATGTGTGCCTTTCCTGGACTTCACCCTGATCCAGTATAAAGTGGCACGTGATTTCCTGGACTATTATACGGAGACTGAAAACAGCATACCCCAAATCCTGAAGGACAGAGCTGACTGATAAGGAATGGGGAACTACTGAGCTGGGGTCTTGCTTATAGCCTTTTGGGGGAGCAAGGGAAGTGCTGGGACTTGTGCGAGAATAGGGCTTTTGAGCCAAAGTGCTCACAGCACCCTCCCAAAGGTTGGAACATTGTAAATAAAGAGCAGTTTTTCTCAACATTGATTGTTGGGGTCTTACACCAAAGTGGCACGCAAATGAAGCCCCCTTTGCTCGGTAACAGTCTGGCTGGTAAAGAAGTGACACGGTACTAGACAAAACACTAAAGTGATGCTAGAATAAAAAGCTGTAGATTCTGACTGTGATAGGACCTTGGAGAACATTTAAAAAAAAAAATATTTTATTTATTATTTTTAGAGAGAGGGGAGGGGAGGGAGCCAGAGAGGGGGAGAAACATCAATGTATGAGTTGCCCATCACCTGCCTCCAGCTATAGACCTGGCTGGACACCTGGCATGCAACCTGGTTATGTGCCCTGGCTGGGACTCAAACCAGTGACCTTTGGGTTCACAGGCGGATGCCTTATCCACTGTGCCACCAGCCAGGGCGAGAATATTTTTATTAATAATAACGTACCTGAACAGAATTTAGTCATCTTTAAAACCCAATATTGGGCCCTGGTTGGTAGCACAGTGGATAAAGTACCAGCCTGCAAACCCAAAGGTCACTGGTTCGATTCTCCAGCCAGGGCACATAACCAGGTTGCAAGCCAGGTGTCCAGCCAGCTTCTTGTGAAAGGTAACCATACATTGATGTTTCTCTCCTTCTCTGCCTCTCTCCCTTTCTCTCTCTCTGGAAATAATAAATAAAATCTTTAAAAAATAAATAAGTAATGAAATAAATATTTAAAATAAAATAAATAAATAAAACTCACTATTTGTTTTATGTTGATTTGTACTGATTTACCCACGAGGACACTGCAGTTCAAAGCAGGTAAATGATTTGCCTAAGGTTAATGAGCAAGTAGACCTTCAGGGATGCTATCATATCACAGATAATTTTCAGTTATGTTTCTATAAATAAAAACACTACCTGTTTTTAAAGCTCCAAGTGGAGTCAATAACCTATGATTAACAGGAATCTGGGAAACAATAAATGGGATGTTCATGTTTTCAAAAATTTCAATTTTATACTTCAAAATTCATAGTAGTGTCAGGTATAATAGTAGTGAAGGGAACCAAAGTTTTGCCATCCCAAAACGTTGCCTTTTGGGATATTCATTTTAAATGGGTTATTAAGAAATGAAAGACTCAAAAATAACTCTAGACTCCCTTCCCTTCCTTGCCCAAGAGATTCAGATGGAAAGGCCAGGTCCAGAAAGGGAAACTTAGCATATTCCACCTTATGCCTTTGGTAGGCAGGCTCCAGGCAGTGGCCTGGTGGCTAGATGCCCCCATGCCTGTTGGGTTGCCTAGCAAGAACGTACCTGCCAGCTGCATTCTGCTCTTCCTCAGCCACCTGGAAACTGCCTGCTCCTTAGAAATCTCACCCCTGCTCCATAATGGCACAGAAACCTCAGCTGCTCAATGCATTTGGGGGAGTCTTATTTTTATGTGGTACTCCAGATGTGCATTCATATAATATTGTACATTTTCTCCTGTGCCTCTCTCTGTGAACTTGATCACTAGCCCAGCTAGAAGCATTTAGGAGATGGGAAGAAAAGTAATTTTTAGGCCCTGGCTGGTAGCACAGTGGATAAGGCACCAGCCTGTGAACCCAAAGGTCGCTGGTTTGATTCCCCAGCCAGGGCACATAACCAGGTTGCAAGCCAGGTCTCCAGCCAGGTCCGTGGCTGGAGACAGGTGAAAGGCAACCATACATCGATGTTTCTCTGTTTCTCTCCCTCTCTGCCTCTCTCCCTTCCCCCCTCTCTAAAAATAAATAAAATAAAATTCATTGAGTATATCATTAATTTGATAGTTAATATACTGGGTAAGAAAACTTCTAATGTAAAGCTTCTCCCCTTAACAAGCCCATGAGAAAATCTAAGATGTATATTAACAAAAACAAGAAGACAGAGAAAAACAGCCACAGAATCATGAAGTTTCATTTTGAGTGTGGCTTATGGTAACCTGAAATAAAAGTGAAATCTTGTTGATTAAATCTTTTGATAATTAACTCCAATTAAAAATACTCTGAGATATTTCCATCTACTGTCAATGATAGAAATAAGCTAAGTTTAAAAAAAAAAAAAATGCCAGGGAATCAAGAATAGTCTGAACCCTAAACGGACCCTGTGGGAAGAAATGCTTAAGTAGAAAGCCACTTTGAAGATAAAATCAGAATTGACTGAACACACTGCAGCTCAGATGAACAAATGTATTTATTTTGTACTCATTTTTTTTTTTCTTTAATGGGCTGTTTTTCAGCATTTGGGCTAAAATATTGCATCTCTTAGATGTTAATTAAAACAATGGCATGGCCCTGGCTGGTGTGGCTCAGTGGATTGAGTGCTGGTCTGTGAACCAAAGGAGCCCCAGTACGATTCCCAGTCAGGGCACATGCTGGGTTGTAGGCCAGGTCCCCAGTTGGGAATGTGTGAGAGGCAGTAAGATAACATACTTACCCAGTATATTATCTATCAAATTTATGATGTTACACTCAATGAATTTTATTTATTTATTTTTAGAGAGGGGGGGGAAGGGAGAGAGTCAGAGAGGGAGAGAGACATCCATGTATGGTTGCCTTTCACCTGCCTCTAGCTACGGACCTGGCTGGAGACCTGGCTTACAACTTGGTTATGTGCCCTGGTTGGGGAATCGAACCAGCAACCTTTGATGTTTCTCTCCCTCTTTTTCTGCCTCCCTTCCATTCTCTCTAAAATTAAATAAATAAATTAAAAAAAAATTTTAAACTGGTATAAATATTTAAATGTGATTTTCAGGTAAAACAATTTTAATCTTTCATAGCTTTTAAAGCAGTAAGACACGCACTGAGTAAGAAGAAATTAGCACTGTTATTGTACTACACTTACTTCTTTGGTTCAGAAACAAACATCACTAATACAGAGAATTCTGACATCCACAACCCACTTTCACAGCCACTAAACCAGGGCTGGTCTACATAGGCAGAGATGGAGTAAACAGAATGTCACAGAGAAGGGTGGGACAGTGGGAGAGGTGGGGCCTGAAATTCGGAAATTCTCAAGAAAGTAATTTCCTGGTCTTCGTTAAAAAGTGGGTGAAAAAGGTACCTAGGAATAGGTCATATGTAAACTGGCTAGCATTAGACTGTTTAGCTAAAATGTTTATCTGGCCATCCAGAGATTAGGTAAATTTAAATGAGAGGTAAGAAAGACAGAAGAAGTGTTATTAACATATGTGAAACTAGACCAAATGCCACAAGGAAAGCTAGAGGGAGATGAAAGCAAAAGACGTGGGGGTGGGGTGGGGTGGGGTGGGGGTGTGTGTGTGTGTGTGTGTGTGTGTAAAAAAAAGATACCTGTTACTTCAAAAATGTAAGCACAATTGGTCTTAACTGAAATGAAAGCATACAATGGATTCATTTGTCATGCAGTAGTCACCTTAGCAAAAATAAAATCCCCATCATCCAGAAACAATTATGGCTAAGTTTACATAGTATAAGAAAGAGTTAACTGGTTAAAATAACTGTTTAATTTGTTTATATGCCAAATTCCTTTTGTTTAAACAACATACGGACTTTCAAATACAGTCTAAATGTGTCATTATAACAATTGAATGTACTAGTTTTCTTGAGGGCTGAGCTGGTGAAACAAAGGAAATTTCATAAATGGATTGGCTCAGGCTTTACACTTTCAAAAATATCTTGCAAGACTGTTGTGACAACAGTTAATAATTCTCATGAAATGCCTAGGATAGAACTTGGGGATCCCGTAAGTAGCTACTGCTACTCCATTAACTCTACATCACCTCTCGCCAGAGCACCTGTTCTCAAATGGGCGGGTTCTGCCACTGAGGATGTTAGGCATTGTCTAGAGACAGTTTTAATGTCATGACTGAGATGGGGGAGTAGTGTTCTACTGGCCTCTAGTGAAGTGGGTGGAAGACAGGAATGCTGCCAAGCATCCTACAGTGCACAGGACAGCCCGATCTTCACCCCAACATCAAGGAATTATCCAGTTCAAAATATCTATAATGCCAAGGTTGAGAAATATGGCTCCACAGCAGTGGTTCTCAAACTAAATTCAGTGCATGGCAACGTGGAGGAGGGCTTGCTGAACCGCGGGCTGCTGGGACCCACCCCTGAGCCTGACTGCATTAGCTGAGTGCATCTCTGATCAGCTCCAGGGAATGCTGATGTTTCTAGCCTGTCATCTGCACTGAGAAAACTGGTCTATAGAAAAGTGATGAGGACCTAATTGACAAAAAAATAAAACATCTTGGCTATTCTCTCTTAAGGAGAATCATGAAAGTAAGTTTTAAAACATCATTCAAAAAATAAGTTAAACTCTGTATGTATATAGTATGTATACATTGGCACAGGTCTTAGCAATGATTTTTTGAATAAGACACCAAAGTAAAAGTAACAAAAGCAAGAAACAAACAAGTGGAATGACATCAAACTAAAGAGCTTCTGCAGAGCACAGGAAACCAACTGTCAAGAAAACAAAAAGGCAAACCAATCAAATGGGAAATATTTTGCGAATGCTATTTCTGATAAGGGGTTAATATTCAAAATATATAAAGAACTCATACAACTCAACAGCAAAAAAATGAAGGAAGAAGGAAGAAGAAGAAGAAGAAAAACCTACTCCAATCTGACTAACATAAGAACAAGATCTAGAGAGACATTTTCCCCAAAGAGGACACACAGATGACCAGCAGGTACATGAAAAGGTGCTCAATATCACTAATCATCAAGGAAATGCAAATCAAAACCACAATGAGATATAACCTCATACCTATTAAAAAAGCTATTATCAAAAAGATAAGAAATAAAGTGTTGGAGAGGATGTGGAGAAAAGGGAACTAGGTGTCCATTGATAAAAAAAATAAAGAAAATGTATATTTATACAATGGAATGTTATTCAGTCATTTGCAATGACATAGATTATTGATCTCTAGGGCATAATGCTAAGTGAAGTGAATCAAAGACAAACACTGTATGATCTCACTTATGTGGAATCTAAGAAACAAACAAGCCAAAACAAACTCATAGATACAGAGAACACACTGCGGTTGTCAGAGGCAGAGATTGAGATATGAAAGAAATGACTAAAGAGTGTCAACAGGTACAAATTTCCAGTTATAAGTAAGTCCCGGGGATGCAGAGCACCACATGGTAACCATGGTTAATGATACTGGATTGCATATCTGAAAGTTGCTGAGAGATCTTTAAAGTTCTCATTACAAGAAAATATTTCTAAATATAGGGTGGTAGATGTTAACCAGACATTGTGGTTATCATTTCTGCAATATATACAAAACTGAATCATTATTCTGTATATCTGAAATTAATACATTAAATGTCAATCGTACCTAAATCTTAAAAAGTTAAATAAAAAAAAAAATTATGCTTGTATAAATTCAAACAGATCTAATGAGTTCATGGCTCCCAAGAGTGAAAATCATCAATCAGTAGATATTTGTTTGCATTTCCTCCATATAGTATACCATATTCATAAGAAAAGTTTCTTGAACTTTCCTAAGCTTTGAAAAGAAACAATAGCATGGTAGTATTTTTAAGTTTTTTTAACTGAATCGAATATAAATAAAAGATATGATAGTCTTATTACTGTAGATGATTTGAAATTTTATTGAAAGGACGTTACAAACTAAACTTTCTATTACTACAAGTTCACTAAAAATATTTTCAATTACTCATCAGACTTCAGACTGAATTATCAATCTAGTCATATAAATTTATACATATATCAACTGAATCTCATTTACAAAATGTATTCCCTACCCTTGATGAACTCTGGGACATATGACCATTCACTGTTACTAATAGATTCTTCCCAATAAACTGATCTTAGTACAATCTGTAGTATATTATGAAATTAAATGTCTAAATGTTTTTATCAAGTTTTATTATCCGTGATATTCACTGCCAAGTATGCACAAAGCACTGTAGGAAGAAACTATGATCCAAATTATTACCAAATTAATTCACTTAAATCATGCAATTACCAAGGGCAATATTTCTCCAGAAGCCTAGCAAAGTACCTTTACGGTTTTATATCAAAATGACAATGCATAAACTTTTTAGATTTCCATCATTTTTAATTACAGAAAGTGGAATACTGAGAGATTGATTTAAAACATGTAATATAGTAAAATGCTTGTTTGTTCCACAGTAAAACTTAACTGAATGCTCAAGCAGGTCACAAAATTTGCTTTAAGCAAATTTCTCAAAGTTGTACTCTTGAATGCCACACACAGCTGCAGACTGAACTTGTTCACCTTGCTGTATAGCAAGCAAAACAATAACGGAGATGGCTAACTGCTATACACAGAAAGAAAAACACATGACTGGTGGATATAAGGAATTGTCAAACATCTGGGATATAAGGGACTGCTCCAAGTTTCATTGTCTTGTATCGCTGCAATGATTAAAGATAATATAAAGATGGCACTTATTGTGAAAGTAAACAAGTAGAAATTAGAAGCTGTAGCATTTGATTCAAATCAATTAAGCTTTCTCCATCAACTGGCACACACAATACTTAACATCTAACTCAATACATCTCCACATGAATGTTTCAGACATTTCACACTTTTGACCTCAAAGTTTATGTTCTCGTTTAAGCTTTGTTCCCCATCCCAAATCTTTTTTCTGCCTAGTTACTTCATGTCACAGTATAAAGCTTTGTTTTCCATCCCAAACCTATTCTCTGCTTAGCTACTTCACATCACAGTATAAAGCACCACTATCCATCCAGCTGTCCAAGTTAGGGCCCAAGAATTAGTCTTTCCTTTCTTTCACCTTAAGTTGATATTCAATCTAACAATAGATTCCATCAATTCTACCTCTGAAAAAAACATCCAGATTCATTTACTTTTCTCCATCTCTGCTACTGTCACTGTATAAAGTCCCTGTGCCCTAATGCATCAAAAGACCAAAACTCCAAATTTCAGAGTCTGGAGTAAGGAAAGAAAGGCTTAAGGATCAAGAAGGCACTAAATAAGAAGACAGGAGGCAATCCATCATCCAAAAATATGGAGTTCAGGCTTCTTTAATGTCAAAGAAAGGGAAAATAAGAGGACGAGAGATGACTGACAAGCAAACACACCTGGGTGCCACCAGGAGTCCAAGGGAGATTTTGCAGAAGGTTCCTGCAAATCTCTGATAAATATTCATTATTTTTGTTTATACTTCCCTTATTCCTCGGTAGAAGCACCTTCCGATGATACTACTTTTGTAAAATTCACAGCACATGCAGAATTCCTCTAATGATTTGCATGTCAATGTACAAGGGTAAGTAGACACTATTCGCCTGAGGCCAAGGGAACAGAGCAGGCTTAAACAAGCTGGAATCAGAGGCCACGCACTGCATTCTGCTACACCATTCTCATTCTAAAGGGCCCCATCATCTGACTCCTGGACCTACTACTAGAGGCTGACCATTTCCACTCCTGGCTCCCTCTTTCACTCTCCATTCAGCAGCCAAGATGTCCTTACTTCACGTTCTACATTTTCACTCTTACAGAGTTGAGTCCCAAAATCTTGGGTCACTCTTTAAGTCGTCCTTATACTGCACCACACATTTCTGGCAAGTTATCATTTACCTTCCACCTAAGTTCTACTTAAAAGCGCCAGCAAGAAAAGGGTGGGAAAGGAGGAAGAGGGAAAAAGAGAGGGCGAAAAGGGGAAAAGAGGAAAAAGGGAAAAAGAGAGAAGTTATGAACACTAATTATTGTTCCAAGAGGCCCTTCTGGAGTCAATCGAAAATAAACATCAGAATTCAGGTATATGTGATTACCACTTCATGGTCCTTGAATTTGCATCTTGTGAGGTTTCAACACCTTCACGTTGATAAGGAAACTCTAGCTTGCAGAGACAAGTGGCCTGCTATGGCCACACAAGTGGTAAGGGTTGGCAAGTAAAGATTAGGTCCAATGATTAGGTCCAATGTTCTTCTCTGAGCAACAGACTCTCAAATATTTATTCTACTGTATGCAGCTGATGAAAACAAAGCAATGTAATAATAGCCATACTGTCTCTGACACACAAGCCTCCAGAGAACTAGAACAACTGCATTTATTTTTTTATTCACCTACCAAACTTTCAAAATGTTATGACTTGTTATAAAAATCATCTTTAACTAATCACTATGTCCTTTTAAAGATCAGTTTTAAGTCAGAATTTCTTTAAAATATTAGCTCAAGGAGATTAACCACACTTTATAAACAAATTCAACTTATTAAGCAGTCAAAACTTGCATTTACTTGAAGGTCTATGGAATTTATTTAATGCCATCTTTTCTTTTTTA
This sequence comes from Noctilio leporinus, assembly GCA_004026585.1. Classification (NCBI taxonomy): domain Eukaryota; kingdom Metazoa; phylum Chordata; class Mammalia; order Chiroptera; family Noctilionidae; genus Noctilio; species Noctilio leporinus. The sequence continues at coordinate 26,752 of PVIW01004082.1, read as the reverse complement.
GTATATACAGAAAATTAGGGTTGAAAGCTAAATCCTACATTAAAAATATTTCTTAGAGATGTCCTCACAATCTCTAGCTTATAAGAAAAACAGCTTGACATTTAATAGAAAATAGCTTGTATCTATGACAACTCCCTCATAAAGAATAAAAATGCTGTTTTCCTTGTGTGTGTGTGGTCATAACTGTTGCACAGGAAAGTTAAATACTTATATATCTAAAATGAAAATCCATAAAAAACACTGAAAGGCAGAGTATGTCTTAAATGAGTTTTCTTGGTTTCAAAAGCTTTTCTTATTTCTCTTTCACAGAGATCTGAAAAATTAAAATTAGCATTTGAAAGTATTCAAAATTGTTTAAATTGTTCAGTTGTTATGTTCTACAGGTGCAGTTCTGAATAAATAAACTTACCACCTGCTATGTCTCAATTGTGATTGATTTGCAATTATAATAAAAAATGAAATACTTTTGACTTCACAAATTAACAGTACTTTCTTTTGGATGGAAAAATTCTTAAACATAAAATCTATTTCTGTGAATAAATTCAAACAAGGCACTTCAAAAATTTATACTAACATTAAACTACTTATAAAAATGAAAACAAAAGTGCAGATAAGTGGACAAGGAGTCACAGCAATATAAAAACAATAGCTCTGCTTCCACTTGACTGTAAGTTCATGAAAACAGGGTCCATGTTTGTTTAATCACTGCTGGCGGATTATTAGTTCCTAGTGTAGTGTTGGGCACATGTTAAGATGTTCAGTATTTTTTGACTAAAAAAAGAGGGAAGGCTTCGAATAGAAGGGGACAAAACAGATTGCAAAAAAACTTAAGCAGAAGTGACAGTCAAAAAAGATGGGAAAGAGCATTCTACACAGAAGGTACAAGTTAACTATGACTTTGACTACAACTATGACTACACCCAACTTCCATCAATTTATCTTAATGTAAATAACATTTTCTACAAACAACCTTCACCCAGCTAAAAATTTTCTAAATGAATAAACTATCAAGGTCTCCACCCAGTATCCACAGGATACTGTAAATAAGGTTTTGAGTGTGTAAGCCCTATCATTATTAGTACAAATAAAACCAAACATAATAGCTACGAAAATAATTTATAGCTAAATATAAAAATGGAGTTATATTTTAATCATATACCACCTTAAGTCGAATTTAATAAAATGTAATTTGAAAAGTAATTTATAAAATGTAACTTAATATCATTGAAGGCAGTATTAGACTAAGTCTGATCCATTATATTATACCAAGTTCTCAATGCATGACATTTGAGTCAGTAATAAACATGAGCTGTTGGTTCGGTCAACCTTCTATGGGCTGACAAATATTTTCTAAAAGGGTCAACGATAGTAAACATTTTAGGTTGTGGGCGACATAGTCTGTTGCGGCATAAAAGCAGACATAAACAATACATATGAGTGCATGTGGCAGGGTTCTAATAAATCTTTATTTATATAAACAGGCAGCTTGCCCACGGCCACTGTTTGCCAACCCCAGGTCTTAAGTCTCAAAGTGACTTCTTGATTATTCTTTATCAAGATAGCTATCTATGCTTCCTTTCAAACACTTGTGCATAAACTTTATGCACAAGTTTCATTAAAGCCTCAAAAGACCCCTATAAGAGAAACAGATATTCTCTTATTTCACAAATAAGGAAACTGAAATGGAAAGAACTGAGTGATCTACCCTAAAAAGCTACTAATAAAGCTGATACTTAAAAACCACACCTTTGCTTTCACAACTCTTAACCATCACTCTTCATATCCAGTCCTCCAATGTCCCAAATGAAATATTTCAATCTTTTTCACAAAGCTCTCTATGGCTTACCCATCACATTCACAAAAGAGTTCAAGAGCATCTACTTAAATGTCCATTTAAATTTTTCACTTTAATTCCAAAGCTAAGTTATTCTCAAATCCCTTTTCTCTTTAGAAGATTCCTGTCTTCCATTTAGGCAATCATCTGACTCACAAGTCTCCTACAATGTCACTTCATCTTCAAATAACCAGCAAGGAAAAGGGAAAAGTATACCTTAAGGGACTGTATTCTTTTAATCATTTAATAAATATCTGTGTATTCAGTAATGTAAATGAGGTGAAAGGCCTGGTGCCTGCTTCTGTGATAAACACAGAGGTACAAATATGAAACTAAGGAGCAACTCCACGTAACTCAGGTCAAATCTAAGAAACTTAAAAATGAGACAATTTAATTTACAGTACAACCTGTACAGTACATACAGGATAATAAAATATGTGCCTTTTGTATACTGAAGTCAGAAAATACTCTATTTTGTATAATGAAAGTTTAATAAATATTAAATGAACTATAAACACCTGTTTGGCATGGTACCAAAAGATAAAATTAGATCACATTTCTGAAATTAACAGTTCTCGGGGGGGGGGGGGGGGGGGGGGGGGGGGGGGGGGGGGGGGGGGGGGGGGGGGGGAGCTGTTTCTCTTTTATTCTAATTGTTGCCATGAAAAAGAACCTTATACTGGACTAACTAAAGCCCTGTCCACAGACAACTAAGAAAGATGGACAAAATATAGGCAGTTCTTGCTTTGCACAGTAGTATGGGACTGGAAAAGTGACCATGCAAGATGTAAACATACAAAGTGATCTTAACACTTATGGGAAAAATTACAATTTTTCTGTGATCTTTAAAAAACTGTCATAGCATAAAAAACACTGATGGTTATAAATGTATAGAAAAAAGAAAAGGTAATTGAGACTAATATTTAGTATACAGAAATTTAAAGCATTAGAAGCATAAAGAATGAACATGTTTTCTTTTTTATGTACTTCTTTTTTTTAAATTTTATTGTTGTTGTATTACATCCATCCCCTTTTTGCTCTCCTCTGTCCCCCTCCCCACCCACCCATTCTCCCCAAAGTCAATCCCACCTGTTGTCCATGTCCATGGTTCCTTTATACTAGGTTCTTGTCTAAACTGCTCCCCTTCCTTGCCTCTTTCTCCCTGCTCCCCGCAACCCCCTTCTCCCTGACCACTGAAGGTCTATTCACTGTATTCATATATTTGGCTCTGTTTTGCTTGTTGTTAGTTTTGTTCATTATTGTCCTGTAATGGGTGAGATCATATGGTATTTGTCCTTCACTGACTGGCTTATTTCACTAAGCATAATACTCTCCAGTTCCATCCATGTTGTTGCAAAGGGTATGAGTTCTTCTTTCTTTCTGCTGTATAGTATTCCATTGTGTAAATGTACCAAAGGTTTTTGATCCAATCATCCACTGATGGGCACTTAGGCTGTTTGCAGCACTTGGCTATTGTAAATAGTTCTGCTATGAACATAGGTGTGTTTTATTTCTTTATTTTAAAAAAATAACTTAAGCATGATTGAATAGTGCTTGCTTCCTTGACAAGTAACTTGTAAGCAAGCATCTTTCATAACCTGTGGCAAACTGTAATGAGTTTCTATTAGTTTCTAACATACTATCATTTACACTTTCAATGTCATGAAATATCTGCCCCTTAATGAGTTTTTTTTGCCAGCATCAGATTCTCTGGGATAATGTCATCCTTTTAGTCACAACCACTTCCCATGTTTATGTGAAAAAGTCCACCTACACTAATTTCCTGTGGCTGCTATCTAAATTCTCTCAAATGGCAAACATGTTCACACTCTCAGAATTATGTCTTCTTAATTCTGTTATGTTCTAGTCAAACTTCCCTTCCAGAATTATCACTTTTTGTTCCTTGACTTAATTTTCATCTTTTTGAGCCAATTTCCTCTTTGGGTTATCTAGCTATAAAATGTTCTGTGGGTTTATCACTGGAGACGAGTAGGTAACATTACATGCTTTGCTGTCTGCAAATAAAAACAGCAGATGCATAATGACAAGTTACTCACAGACACTGAAAAAGTGACTGATTACACTAATCATGATGCATATGTATTGTTACAGAATTATTTGGGGACTGAAGAACTAGCAATAAAGTTTGTACTTTATGTAATTATTCAGTTAATATCATGGCAAATGAAATTTGAACCATATGCTAGGGAACCTGGTATATTTTTATTTTTATAAGTTGGGGTATAATTAACATATAACATTAATTTCAATTGTATAACACAATAATTCAGTATTTGTATATGCTGCAAAGTGATTACCACAAAAAAACCTAGTTATCATCAGTCATCATGCAGTTACAAAAATTTTTCTTTTGATGAGAAATAAGGAATGAGAGTAACTAGGATTTACTCTCCTGGCAACTGGGAATGGTATTATTTATAACTCAAACATGGTAACTAAAATCATGCATACTGGGCTTTTTGCAAAGCAAGGACATTTTGTACACAGAACTATTTGAAGGCACTGGGGGGCAATCAGCGCAGGCAAGATTACGGAGCTATTATCTCTTAAAAGATGAAGAACAGTAAATTGGAGATTGCCCTCAGTTTTTCCTTGAGTGTATTTTCTAAGTCCTAGTCAGGAGAGAGAATCTAAGCACGAAGCAAGTCTTACAGTTCTGAGAAAATAGGTTAGGGTTCATGCCCTACCCAAATGGAGGTACTTTGGAATGCAAACAGGGTATTCAGTTGCACTTCCAAAGGATCATTATTAGGAGTAAAGGCACTTTTTCTGGAAGCTAAACATGGGAAGTTTATACTGCCTTACTGTCTTACATTATGGGCAAAGCAATTAGTATAATGCTAAGGAATCCAGGAAGAGAGAGATGTTAGAAGGGTACAATGTACAAAATGTCTCAAGGTAGCTTCTTTGTAAAATTTTGTGCCTAGAGACGGAAATCTAAACTTATACTACCAATTCAAAAATACAGCCAATTACAGAATTATAGTGACTTCACACTTTATAAAGGGGTACTCTGAAATTCAACACTGCTGTATTTACCATTATGTAATCCCATCCAGAGCTGCTTGTGATCTTTTTTCTGCATTTCATTGATTACTTGACTTTTATGCTTTAAAGCATCAGCTTCTTTCACACAAGACATAAAATGAGCTTCAACTGCATCCTTAGATGGACAGTGCAGAAGGTCCTTTTCTGGAAAACCCTATCAAAGGGAAAAAATATATACATATAAAACAGTATAAAATTTGCTTCTTAAAGAACTATCTCCCCTATTCTTAGTAAACCACCTCTTACCTTCCCAATGGAGACACTTTAGTACAATTCCAAATACTTTTTAAATGAACTTAAAAACCTTTAGCTATCTGGCCAATTTTATACCTTTTCCAAATAATCTTTTTATGATATATGTGCTACTGTACTGCTATTTTACAGATTTAAAAATTAAAGCTCAGGGAGTAGTCATACAGCTTGTTAGTGGTAAGCTAGGATTAGTCAGACTCAGATTCCCAGCTCTTAACCACTATGCAATACCGTAACACCTAAATGCTTAATGAATACATTCAGGTTAGTTTACAGAAAAAGATGTTGTTCTAGAAGTCCTCCAACAAAGAGTTAAGTAATAATGGTAGAAAATAGCATTTAGTCATAGCCTACTCTGCTAAGACAACTGAATTGTTTCTCTAGGTACACAGGGATCCCAGATCCATGGTGCTCTTGCTCTAGAGGTCCATAAAGAACTAAGGTCGATATTTTCAGACACAGGAACACAAATGCAAAAAAATAAGAGAAAAAGAAATATTTCATAAAAATGAAGACAAAAGGAAAATATGAGAGGGAGGCGAAAGTAAAAACTGGTAGAGTATGGATGGCATGGAGGGAAGATTCCTTCCATAATCAACTTTACAATCAGCTGTATTTCCTTTGATTCAGCTAGATTTAGGGGATTTGTCCTACCTCCGACCAAAACAAAGAATTAAATGTACAAGGTGTGCCAGCCACGTAATGTGAAAAATAAGAGACATTTATTGAAGAGGTACAAGATAAAAAAACATTGTCCATGGGACAATTGATACCTCAGTCCCCTTTATAGCAGGCACCTTGGGACCTCACACAGTTCTTCTAATTACCATCAGCTATTCCATTGTATTTTCCTGAATCTCATCAACAGTCTGAAATCTCTTCCCTTTCAAAGGTGATTTTATTTTGGAAGAAGCCAGAAGTCACAGGGCACCAAATCTGGGCTATAAGGGGGCTGAGTCACCTAGGTGATTTGATGTTTTGCCAAACAACTCTGTACCAGACATGATGCATGAGCAGGTGCATTGTTGTGATGAAGTTGCCCATTACCAGTCGCCCATAGCTGCAGCTTTCTGAATCATCCATAGTTTCCAGAGGAACATTCAAGCTAAATGCAAAACCTGATGTGAGTTTGTTGTTCTACTTGCTCAGTCATTTTGAATGTGATGGTCACACAGTACACATCCTTACTCAACAGCGTTTACCACCCCCACTAACCAGTATAGTAAAGTAGTCATTGTTCACACATGTGCATTCCAGTCCACTCTCCTTGACTGACAAGTTGCATCAATGTTGGCATAAACTGTTGTTATGTTAACAATGGTTGGACTTTTTCTGGACAGACCTCATATATCATATGAATTCTTATAGAGATAAATCAGCATTATGACAGTTATTTAAGAAAATTTTGAGTCTGTTATACTTGATTTATAAATTTAGAATATCTCTTTCAGATATTGTACAGTACTGTGTTAATTATCCACACTGACTATGAATGAGTGGCAGAAAATATGACAAGTTCATATTCCAAAGAAAATATATTTTTCATACAGTGTGAATTTATGACCTATTAAGCCTAAGTACTATTTGAATTTGTTAAAGCAGTATATAAGCTGACTATGGAGATAAGGAGTTAGGATCTCTAAAAACAATTACTTGAGAAGTTGGGTGTGTTGCCTCAGAGTATGCTAAATCCTTCAATGGCTCCTATAACCAGAGAAAGTACAAAAGTTTTACTTTTCCTAGATATCCTTTGCTTTAAAGGTTTCTAAACTTAACCAATGCTAACACCTACAACTGACAGCTAACAATTACAAATGACTAGTCTTTATAGCAAAAAAGGGAGATCAAGAGAGTGCAGATTAGTTGCAAACCCACCCTTCAACAGAGAATGTTCTAACTGTCCAGGGAGGGAGTGAACTCTTTCATGGAATAAACTCAGGGAACAGGAGAGCAGAAACAGAAAAAGGAGGTATCTGAGTAAGCAGCCGCAGCAGTTGAACTGTGACAACGAATAAAGTGACAGATGTCTCAGCCAAAGACCCCTCAGCGCCTACTCATGAAATGCTTCTCTTTTCTTCCATGATTAGCTTGAGATGGGGGTGGAGAATCTTTCCCCCCGAAAACTTCACAATAAAATTACAAGTAGGTTCTTGATTCATTACATTCCTAATCTCTTCTTATATATATTAGCAGTAGTGTGTAAGTGCTTATCTTTTCAGTCTAAATTCTTGTAAATAAAGGTGAGTTTAACACCATGTTTACCTGCTTTCATTAATCTTCCATGTCAGAATGCCTGATAAACTAAATGTATTTTTACTTTTACAGAAATTATCTGAAAGTTTCCATTTACTTAGATATTACCTGTGTCCTTTAGTTAAAATATTAATCCAGCCTGGACTATGTCCAGACACGAGAGATAACCAAATACCACTACACATCACTAAACTAAAACTATCTATGAGGTAAGCGGGGGAGGAAAAATAGCCTTTCAATCTATTGATCATATTGCTAGATCTATTAATACAATGAAGCAAAACAGTAACAAAACAATTTTCCATATTATTAATAAAGAATCTAACTTTGCATTGAAAATACAATATATAGTGTTGTGGACTCAGTGTTTGTGTCCTTCAAATAGTCACATGTTGAAGTCCTAACTCTCATTAAAGTGTGGCTGTATTTGGAGATGGAACCTTTAAGGAGGTAACTGAGTTTAAATGAAGTCATAAGGGTAAGGTCCCACAGGACTAGTGTCCTTGAAAGAGAAGACAGAAGAGAGAGCAGTCTCTCTCCCCACACACAAGAAGAATGGCCATGTGAGGACATAGGAGAAAAGTAACCAACCATAAAACATTATGAAGAAAGTCCTTACCATAAACCAAACCTAGCTGGACCTTGACCTTGGACTTTCTAGCCTCCTAAGTTAGGGGAAGATAAATTTTTGCTTTTTAAGCCACCCAGTATCTGTTAGGACAATCCAAGCAAACATACATACATAGAGCAATGTGATCTTATTGTTGATTTACCTCTAATAGTGGACTCAGCGTTCTGACAGGGAAAATATGAGGCCATAGTTTAAGGCTTACTTTTATAAAATCTAAAAATGTTATTTCCAAAATCACTTTGTTGTGTGTGTGGAAATGGAAGTGGGGAAGAATTGTCCAATCTTTCTTCCAAAGTATCATTTTCAGAATGAGAAAAAAATATACCATGAAAAAGATGCTAATAGACGTTAACTGTATCAATGCTACAATTTTTAAACTCACTTCATTTTCTTAAACTCCTAATATTACCAAGATCCAATCTACAAACTTACCTGCAACCAATCATCTTCTTTCCTTATACAATCTGAGTTATACCTTCCATCCTGTTATTTGTACTTTTGAGACCCAGCTCAGTAAATTATTCCCCTCTTTCTGTAACATTATCTTTAACCATTTTTCCTATAATTACTATTTCCTGTTAGTTGTTCTTAAAAATAAATCCAACTTCCAATGTAAAAAACAAAACCCGTCCTTCAACCTTGACATCCCTCTGGCCAGAACCCCTTCGCTCTCTTGCTCCCTTCAGAGCCAACCTGCGAATACCAGGAGCTGGCACGCAGCTCCTCCTTCCCCACACACTCCACTGAAACTGCTCTCTTCAAGGTCAGACACCTTTCAGTCCTTAGTTGTTTTAAGCCCTCACCACACATCCAATACTCCTTGAAGTAGTCATCCTCAAGTCTGTGTTAACCACACTTTCCATTTTCCCATTAGTTTTCCTCACTCTCATTTGCAAGAGCCTACTTCCGGGTCATAGCTTAAATGTTGATGTTTTTCAAGCTTCTGGCCTTGGTTGGATCTCTTCACTTTTTCCATTCCATATATTCACCTTGAATTTAAGCCTATCTACTTCCATACTATGTATAAACTAGTAAATCTTAATATCTGTCTCCAACCAAGATCCTTTCCATGACCCTAGAAGCCATATATTCATTAATCTTGTGGATACATGTTTGGTAGGCATATGAAACTTAACAAATCCAAAAGTGAACAAATTATTTTCCCCCTTGACTCCTCCTCCTCCCTGTCTCCCACATCCACTCAAGTTCTGTTGAGTCTATGTCCTAAGTTCTGAAGCCCTTCGCTGTCAACATTCCCAGTGCCCCTTTCCCAGTACAAAGGAACAGCTATCTGACCTTTCTGAAAACCTCCTAACTGGTTCCCATGCACAGTCTTACACTCTTTATTTCGTTTCTTGCATTTGGAATCACAGTGATCTTCCTAAAATGCAAATCTGGTCTTCTCATTCAGCTACTCTTCTCTGCTTTTAGGATATAATCAAACTTCTTCTGAATGTTTCTGAACAACAGTTTTCTGAATGACTTACACCTCTACTAACCTCTCCAGCATGATCTCCAACTCCTACTTCATACACCTCCCTCTCATCTCCCACCCCTCACACACATTCTCTACTCCAATGACCCTGCATGTCTGTCATATGCTCAAACATTCCTTCACCCATATGCTCATTTCTGTGCCTTGGCACAAACTATTTCCTCTGCCTAAACTCGCCCTTCTTGCCCATCTCTTGACCACTTACACACCTACCTTCAAAAACCCTCCTCGATATTCAAGTTATGTTTGGACATCACTTTCTCCAGGAAATTTCTCTTACTCCCTAAGTCTAGGTTGAGTTCACCAAGTCCTTATACTTGACTCTTATTATATCATTTATATTCTCATATCACACTACTGTTAAAGCTCCACAAGGCAGAGAGCATGACTGCCTTGATTTATTAAAAAATAAATCAAATTTATTGAAATATGATTCACAGACAGTGAAATGCAGAAACTGTAAGTGTACAGTTAGGCGAATTTTAACACTGCGTAACTGTCAGCCCAAACAGGGTACAGAATCAGCCCTCAAAAGTCCCTTAGTGCCCTTTGCAACCAGGTCCTTCACTTCAGCCCCAGCTAATCACTGACCTAATACCTAATTTGTATCACCAGAGACATGTTTTGCCCACAATATAATCACATATAAGTAGAATATACAATATTGTGTACTCTGGCATCTTCCATTTAATACCTGAAATTCATCTGTGTTACTCCATGTATCAACAGCTAGTTTCTTTTTGTAGCTGAATAGTATTCCACTGAATGAATACACCATGGTCTGATTATCCAAAACCCTATTTGATATTAAGAGTATATCCAGATTTTGGCCATTTGACAGCTACTATGATACTAGTATTCAAGTCTTTTATGAACATGTTTTCCTTTTTCTTGGTATATACCTTGATGCAATAATATTGGGTCATAGAGTATGTTTAACTTTATTTAAAAACTGCCAAACTATTTTCTAAGGTGATAGCACAGTTTATACTCCCAGCAGAACGTAGGAGAGTTACTCCGCATAATGAAAATTAGTACTGTCAGTATTTTAATTCCAGTTACACTAGACAGTGAAGCAACATCTCACTATGACTTAATATACAAGGTATTTCCCTGAGGACTAAAGATGTTGAGCACCTTCTCATGTGCTAGTTGGTTATTTCCATATGGATATATATAGTATGATGCATATTATGTGTTCATAAGCATAAATTGTTCAAGTCAAAGATATACTGAAACAATTACAGCAATGTGCATTTCATGGTTACATTTGTAAATACTGTCCAAAAGAAATACAAGAAAACCACACCTGGCTTTTATTTCTTGTGGACAATATTTTGTGAACACACAAAATAGACACACTTCAGAAATGGGCCTGCTACCTCAATTCACATTATGTGCTACTCACAGTCAATATTCCAATTCTGTCGGATTTCAGATAACCTTCCTTTCATCACTTCACGATAACTAACAAGATGCAACAAACTCGTCCAATGTTAATTTCTACAAGCAAATTTCTAGTCTTTATTCACATACAGCACCAGATTTTTATAGCATTTATATATTTCTTAACCAATTAACATGTATGAAACTGTGCTTCCTTAGGTTCCTATCTTTTTCATTTGTTACTAGAGAAGTTCTTGGGTTTTTTGCCTTTAACACATTTTCCCTGTAAGTCCTGTGATTTTTTAACAGCACAGTCCTTTTTAGGAACATCTATTTTGCAGCAGAGCAAAACTGCCTTTTGAAGTGACTGGAGCAGACATCTTTGCCTTTTTTCCCAATCTTAGAGTGAAATATTCATTAAAGCATCATTTGCTGTGATTTTCAGTTGAAGGCTTTTCAAATTTACTCTCTGTCAAATTGAGGAAATTCCCTTCTATTCAAAAGCTTACTAAAGCATTTTCATAAAAAACGGGTATTGAATTTTGTCAAAAGCTTTTCCTGCATCTACTTAACCCAATCGTAGGATTTTCTACCTTTTTTTTCTGTAAATGTGCTGAATCACATCAATTGATATTTGAGAAGTTGAATTACCCTACCTTCCTGGGACAATCTCAACACAGTCATGGTGTATTGTCCTTTTATATATTGCCAGACCTGATTTGGTAGTATTCTCTTGAGAGTGTTTGCATCTATATTCACGAGGGATATTGGTCAGCACTGTTTCTTTCTTTCAATATCTTTAACATATTTTGCAGGTCTTGCAGTTATTCTGGCCTGTAAAGCAAGTTGGGAAACATTCCCACCTCTTCTATTTCATGAAACCAATCTGTAAAGATTATTCCTTAAAAATTTTAATTCACCAATGAAACCAGAAAAGAAATTTTACTTCATGAGACAGTTGTTTTTAATTAGAAATCCATCTTCTTTATACATTGTGGGGCTATTCATATCCATTACTACTTCTTATGTTGGTTTTAGTAAATTGTATTTTCATTGAATTTATCCATTTCTCACACTTGTTGGTATAAAGTTGTTCATTCTATTTCCTACTGTCCTTTAAATGGCTGTAGGATCTGCAGCAGTATCCCATTTTTTCATTTCTTTTTTTTGTCAGTTTATTTTTGTTGACAAACGGGGCCCATTTTTCACTCTTGATGTCAGTAAAGTGTGTTTTCCTACTAAAGAAATGAAAATTTTTTCATTCCCTCTAAGCCCTCCTTTAGGTGAATCACAAAAGCTTTAGTATGTTGTGTTTCCATTACCATTTAGCTTGAAATATTTTAAAATTTCCCTTGCGATTTCTTCTGTGACCCATTAACTGAGGACTTAGTAGCCCTATCCTTCAGACAACTGTGGTCACTTATTTCACTGATTTCAACATTATTTACCCTTCCTTAAAACTGTATTACTTGTTTTAAGCAGTCACATCTCCCTTAAAGTTAACAGAGGTAACCTTTTAAATATTTATCATTGCCAGTGCTCTTTACTCCTACTTGCAGTTTCTTTTAGTCCTTTAGGGTGTCATTCTACTGTCTTTTAATCTCCACTGTTTGATGAGAAGTTGACCATCATTTACCTTATTCATATTTATTTATTTGTTTATAAATGCTTTCAAAACTTTCTATTTAAAACAGGTTCTCAGCAGTTTAATTATGATGTGCCTGCCCTGGCTGGTAGCACAGTGGACAAGGTGCCGGCCTGCGAACCCAAAGGTCGCAGGTTCGATTCCCCAGCCAGGGCACATAATAAGGTTGCAAACCAGGTCTCCAGTCAGGTCTGTGGCTGGAGGCAGGTGAAAGGCAACCATACATTGATGTCTCTCTCCCTCTCTGTCTCTCTCCCTTTCCCTCTTTCTAAAAATAATGAAATAAAATCTTAAAAAAAAAAAAAAAAAAAAAGGTTAAAAAAAATTAGAATGTGCCTGGGTATAGTTTTTACTTGGGATTTGCTGAGCTTCTCTGACACACATTGATTGTTTGCCCCCAAATTTCAAAAATTATCAGCCATTATTTTATAATTGAGATATACTTCATAAAAACTTGCTTAAAATTTCACCATTTTAAAGAGTAGATTTAGTGGTTTTTTTGTGTATTTACAAGGTTGTGCAACCATCACCATCTAATTACATGTTTTCATCACTCTGGAAACCTCGTATCTGAAGGAGTTGCTCCCCATTCTGCCCTCTTTTCCAGCCCTTGAAAGCCACAAATATACTTTCTGTTTCTATAGATTGGTATATTCTTAACAATTCGTATATAAATCATATAATATGCAGCCTTTTGTGGCTGCTTTCTTTCATTCAGCAGGATGTTTCAAGGTTCATGTATGCTATAGCATGTATGGGTACTTCATTCCTTTGCATGATCAAGTTATATTCCATTGTATGATACACATTTTATTTATATATTCATCAGTTGATTAACATTTGAGTTGCTTCCATTTTTTGGCTATTATGACTAATGCCACTGTAGAAACAAAGTATATTCGTGGCTTTCAAGGGGTGGAACAGGGGCCAGAATGGGGAGCAACTCCTTCACATATGAGGTTTACAGAGTGATGAAAGCATGTAATTAGATGGTGATGGTTGCACAACCCTGTAAATACACTAAAAACCACTAAATTCTACTCTTTTAAAATGGTGAATTTTAAGCAAGTTTTTATGAAGTATATCTCAATTATAAAATAATGGTGGCTAATTTTCTAAATTTGGGGGGGAAGAAAATCAATGTGTGTCAGAGAAGCTCAGCAAATCCCAAGCAAGTAAATATGTAAAAACTACACCCAGGCACATCATAATTAAACTGCTGAGAACCTGTTTTAAATAGAAAGTTTTGAAAGCATTTATAAACAAATAAATAAATATGAATAAGGTAAATGATGGTCAACTTCTCATCAAACAGTGGAGATTAAAAGACAGTAGAATGACACCCTAAAGGACTAAAAGAAACTGCAAGTAGGAGTAAAGAGCACTGGCAATGGTAAATATTTAAAAGGTTACCTCTGTTAACTTTAAGGGAGATGTGACTGCTTAAAACAAGTAACACAGTTTTAAGGAAGGGTAAATAATGTTGAAATCAGTGAAATAAGTGACTGCAGTTGTCTGAAGGATAGGGCTACTAAGTCCTCAGTTAATGGGTCACAGAAGAAATCGCAAGGGAAATTTTAAAATATTTCAAAGTAAATGGTAATGGAAACACAACATACTAAAATTTTTTGATTCATCTAAGCATTCATGCTTAGAGGGAAAGAAAAAAATTTCATTTCTTTAGTAGGAAAACATACTTTACTGATATCGAGAATCAAAAATGAGCCCTGTTTGTTTACAAAAATAAACTGACAAAAAAAAGAAATGAAAAAATGGGATACTGCTGCAGATCCTACAGCCATTTAAAGGACAGTAGGAAATAGAATGAACAACTTTATACCAACAAGTGTGAGAAATGGATAAATTCAATAAAAATATGATTTATTAAAACTGACATAAGTAGTTGTAGCAGATATGAATAGCCCCACAATGTATAAAGAAGATGAATTTCTAATAAAAACAACCTTCTCACAACGTAAAATTTGTGTAGTTTCATTGACGAATTATAAATCCCTTCTTTTGGAGAAATGCCTACTTAAAGCCCCTTTTTAATTGGGATTTTTACCTTTGTATTATTGAATTCAAAGAGTTTTTTGTATACCCTAGATACTAAGCCCTTATTAGGTATGAGTTTGCCGATACTTTCTTCTGTTCAGTGGGTTGTATTTTCACATCCTTTGATGCATGAGAGTTTTTCATTTTGATAAAGTCCAATTGATCTATATTTTGGCTGTGTTTTAAGTGTCATACCTAAGAAATGACTGCCTAATCAAATATCACAAAATTTACTCCTATTTTCTTTAATTTTGGAACTTACACTTAAGTCTTTGATTCATTCCCATTTATTTATTTATTTATTTTTAGAGGGAGGGGAAGGGTTGGAAAGGGAAGGAGGAAAAGAGGAATAGAAACATCAATGCGTGGTTGTCTCTTGTGTGGCCCCAACCCAGGCATGTGCCCTGACTGGGAATCGAACTGGTGATTTTTTGGTTCTCAGGCTGGTGCTCAATTCACTGAGCCACACCAGCTAGGGCCCTACTTAATTTTTATAGGTGTCAATTTCATTCTTTTGCCTGTGGATACCCAGCACCATCTGTTAAAAACTGTTCTTTTTCTCACTAAATTGTCTTGATATCCATAAACAAACAAAAATTCAACTGTCCATAAATGTATGTCTTTATATCTGGACTCTCACATATAGCCTTAACCTGCATGTCTATCCTTACTCCAGTACAATATAGTTTTGTTTATTGTAGCTTTGAAATCAGGAAATGTTGAGTCTAATAACTGATTCTTAAGAATATATTTTTAGCTCACTCATTCTTGTGAGATCCTAAGCAGAAGATCCAGGTAAGCCTGACCCACAGAAACTGTAAGATAATGTTTGTTGACCTAAGCTGCTACTTGTGTGATTTGTCACATAGCAACAGATAACTAGTATCATACACTACTGATAAATACTATAAAACAGCCACCAATATTTAGAACAAGGCAGTATGAGTATCCGCAGCATGGGAGAGACTATGAAGTGTATGGGAGAGACTATGAAGTGTACTCAGGAACAAGGGAACTCAAGTGTACTCAGACCTTTGTAATCAACACACAGTGGAAGAAGCTGGGATATGGTGGATTACCTCAGTAACAGAGGGTTCCTGGGCTAGCAAGAAAATAACTTGTGCATCAGAAGAGGAGTGGTCAGTCATAGAAATATACTCAAAAAAACAGGACCAGTGGTAGTGCCTTCACAAGCACCATGAGAAAAACATAGTGCCTTGGTCCAAAAGCCTAATCTAGTACTCTGAATGGCTTTTTCACATGTGCATGACTTTGTAACATCATGCATTGGTCATTTGGAAAATATTTGCTTATTGGGTTAATGTAGATCTTCTCCAAATTTTAGCATATTTCACTACATAAAATTTCTTAAAAATAAATTTGTTAAAATGACCACAAATCTCATAAAAAATTCTTTTAAGAATAAAACTATCAAGCTCATGGTAGCAGATACATGTTTTCCAAAATTCTAATTTTCACTTGAAAGTTTAAATTTTGTCACTGGTAACAAACACTATCAATTGTTTTACCAGTAAGGTGAGGCTCACTTTATTTTCAGGCAACTGATAAATACCCAAGTCTAAACCACAGCCCATCTATTGGTCATTCTTTTAAATAAAAATTGGTGTTTCATGAAAAAAGTTGCTTTTTCAGCTTGTAAGTCAAATAAGGGCCCAAGTGCTACAATATTTGGCATGCAGCAAAAGTGTTTTATGTGGACTTCCTACATCGTTACAAAACACATGTATTTAAAAGTCAAGATTAATAATAATTAACAATTTGTACTGCTTCGGCCAGAAGTGTGTGACAGTGGAGAAAGCTAGTCTGGTGCACTGCTTTGCTTTGTGCTAAGGTGCCAACAGCTTTACCCACCAACACTTTAATGGATCAGTACACAGGTCTGTCCCAAAAAGTACCAAGCCAACGTCAATATAATTAAAACAATTTGCGTGGCCAATACTTCCATGACAGACCTTGTAAATGTAAACAGAGTGGAAAGGACAAAAAACATCTTCATATTTTTAAGAAAAGAGATTTGACTGCATGAATCCCTTGACAGTATTTTGGAAACTCCCATGGGTTCACAATCCCCTTTCAGAACCATGACACTATACCAATCCTAACAATCCTGAGCTTTTTCCTATCATTATTGCAAACCATCAGCCCATTCAATCAGTGATTAGAGGCAGCTTCGTGTGTGGTGCCAAATAGGTACCATGAAGTATCTAGAGTGTCTCTGTGTCATTCACTCATATATCCTAATCTCCTGAAACACTGCCTGGATGGCACAAAGCAGACTCTCAATATCTGTTGAATCAATGAATAAATAAGTAACCATGATATATTTTAACATAAACTTCAAAGTCTTTTGGAGTATATTCTACATATACATGAATTAATTATTGGCTTTATTTTTCAACATAGTGGGAAAAGACTTGTGAGGAAATATGGGACTTCCACTCTTATTATGCTTGGAATAGTTTTATCTTCACACCATTCTAAACTTGAATGATTACATGCACAGACATGAGTTTCACTTTGCATGGAACCATGGAAAGCAAAACTCATGTATATCAGAAGCATGTCCTCACTCTGTATGGTTCCAAGGTAACTAAAATCTTTGGAAACACACTACTATGTAAAGCACATTAGTGCTGATAAGACAGAAATAAATTCCAATGACTCACAAATTCAATTTCAGTAAGACAGGAAGGAAAGCATCTTTGGAAAAATGAGTGAGCCTCCTTTGGGCAGCAATTTTGAATGTATCCCTTATGGAAAAGCCAATCAAACACTCAAATGACTTTTCAAACTCTTTAACATGACTCCCTCCCATATCCAGTGCTATTTCAGAACCAGTGCCTAGTGATCAAATAATGGAGGTGGTTCAATCCTTCAGAGGTGTCTGTGAATTCTGGAAGGGGGTGGGAGGAGATGGAGAATCGGGATGGTTAGGAGGAAAGAGAGATCAGCACTTTATAAAATACTGAGAGAAAATTAGGTTATGATAAATCTAGCCTCGTCTCTTTAACCCTAGAAGAATGACTATGTCTCAAACGGAACTAAATAAATTCCTTAGACTTCTGTGTCCTAATCTTCTCTTAAGTCAATCAAAATGGCATTAGTTATTCAGTTATTCAGTTTTAAATTTTATCATTCCCTTACTTACATGCCCACATCTACAATGAGGATTTTGTTCTTCTTATTTGAGATTTATTTTTAAATAATTATAAATATCCGAAAATATTATATATTTTAGAGGGCATTTGGCTCCAGCAAGAGTAAGTATTTATACATTAAATGCTTAAATAGTTCTGCCAAGACTTAGAAAGAAATGGAAAGATATTTTATTGATAAACACTAATGGCAACTTAGCAATTAAAAAGTGCCATAGGAAAAGCAATAAACAGCTTCACTTTAAAAAATTCTATTCTAAGTCTACTTACTAAATACCACAAGTGGGACAAATGGGAAATGCTATTTAAACTATACCTTAAAATGTACTGTGATGTTCCAAGGAAGAGCTGAACTTGATGCAAGAAGATCAAATAGCAAACCAATTGGATAATGCCTAAAAATGAAAGAGTATATTTTAAAAAAGAATAAATAATACTTAATGTTAAAACTACAACTCAAAAATAAATCTCCAGCATGTTTTAACATCAATTATCAGGGGACTTGAACCACATATCAGAGAAAGATGACATTTTACACCACTTCTTGCCTGGGCTGATAAGGTATAATTCTCAGGCATCAGGTGGTTTCTCTTCTAATCATTTCACTCTCCAGGGAAGCCTCAATAATAATAATAATGAGACTGTGCAAAGGCATCTTTTATCAGCCATAAGCACTATTATGTTACACTATTGCAACCAGTTTCTTAAAGCCTATTGAAATACTTTTTCAATTTTTAAAAGAATTAAAATTTTAAGAAAATTTTGAAATCGAAAATAGCAATTAAAAATACAGTTGCCTATTTTGTGATTATTATGTTAATATTAACATAGCATATAAGTTTCCAATCTTTTACTTATGCATACATATCTAAATATAAATTAGGCTTTTTCCTTTCCAAAGTGCTATATTCTACTTTTTTAATATAACAATGTCAAAATTTTTCAAAATCATTGAATAATCTTCTGCAACTTAATTCTAAAAGTTAAAAATAAATGAATTTGGGGCCCTGACCAGTGTGACTCAGAGGATTGGGCATTGTCCCACAAACCAGAAGGTCACCGACTGAATTCCCAGTCAGAGCAAATGCCTAAGCTGCAGGGCAAGTACCTAGCTGAGGCATGTGAGAAGCAAATCAACATTCCTCTCCCTCTCCCTCTCCCTTTCTTCCACTCTCTCTAAAATAAATAAATAAAATATTAAAAAAAATTTTTTTTGAATTTCCCAAATAAAAGGTTTCCTAATTATAACCATTACTCACAGTGAAGCAAATTATTTAGCAATAAGAAAAATACACAAACCTTGCAAATTTCAATGGACAAACCTTATTTTTTTTAAATCACCCTTTTAAAGAATCTAAAGTAGCTTAATCAGTAAGTTAGAATTAAGTTATACTCCTAACAAAGGCAAAAAGAGGGCTGGTTGGTGTTGTGTACAGTCAGTCCTGTTGTTTCTCATATATTAGTGAATTACTCCTAGATTTAAGAGTTAAAATATTTGAAAATACACCTTATTTCCCTCCAAAGGATTGACCGAATACATTATCTCACCAAGACTCAAATGTTAGCTAATACTATTTGCTTGCTTATGTCTACATAATACAGTTGCAGAAAAGTCATCAGTCATTAGAGATTATATACTTATTTAGAATGACTTTAGGTTGAATGCCCTACTAGTAAAATAAAATAGTAGGTAGTTTTAGTCACGTGCATTGTATTTCTTAAGAATAACTCTTAAACTTCTCTCTCTCAACATCAGCATCTACTGTAAATCTTTCATAAGTAGAAATGAATACTGAAGGAAATTTTGGACTATCTAAATAGTAATAGAGTATTTCCTTCAGGATATTCTGATACCAGAAAAAGTTGGCCTCAATCAAAACCTAAAATAAAAACAATTAAAAACAAAAACAAAAACAATGCACAAGAGACATGTTACAGATTCTATCCAAGTCTGGTTCCTCTCCTTGAACTCCTACAATTTGTATAAGCTCTACATAATGCCTTCTACCTTTACAAGAGACCTTTTCTAGTTTTCATTTTTTAAAAAGAGACTGTTCTTCTTAGGTACCCACAATTAAGTAAAGAATGCATATGGCTATTTAAGTTAACAGAACATACTGCTTTCCAAATTCTACATAATCATGCACATGTAATTACAGAATCCCTTTAGCAAATTAAATAATTAACCTACTGAACAAATTCACCAATAATCCCATAAAATGGCTTGCAATCCAGTATTTTCACATTCTCTGCCATTCACAATAAAACTGTACTCAAATTCTAAAGTTAAATAAAATATTATCCTGAAGCAATAGATAATGTCATACAAAATCAAAGATAATTTTTAAAATAAGTAGTACTGGGGTCATAATACAAGTTAAACATAAGAAGACTCAAAATCATTTGGTAAAAATGATTTAAAATGACAAAGTGCACAGAATCTCGAACAAAGTAGATAATAAATAGCTGTGAATGCATAATTCAAAAAGCCACAAAATAGTGAATGGTTGGTATTCCATGAAGATCCAATGGATCCAATTTTAGGTTCTCAATTTTTTTTTTCTGAGAGGCTTCATTTTAGGTTTGACATTTCATAACTTTCATTCTTTCTTAAAGATCTTCCAAAAACCACAGAGAAAACTCATTTTAAAGAAAGAAAAGATGGCCCTGGCTGGTGGCACGGTGAATAAGGCGCTGGCCTGTGAACCCAAAGGTCACTGGTTCGATTCCCAGCCAGGACATAAAACCAGTTTGCAAGCCAGCTGGAGGCAGGTGAAAGGCAACCATACATTGATGTCTTTCTCTCTCTAAAAATGATAAAATTAATAAAATCTTAAAGAAAAAAAGAAAGAAAGAAAGAAAAGATGAACACTCACTCCATCTAGTAATTTCCATATGGATCCACCGGACTCATATATTAGGGGATCTTGGTGATCCCATTTTTTCCCTCTATCTTGAAACACTTTGCTATTTCATCATTCTTGGAATTATTTCATTACTCCTGCAATTATTTCTAATTATGCTAAAAAAGACTAAAATAGTAACAATTTGGAAGAACAATAACATGCCTAGAAAGATGATATAATAATGCATCCTTTTTCCATTTTCTTACTGTGCCATCTAAAATATTACATCACAAAATGTTTTTTTAATGATGCAAACTGCATCTTTGGAATGTGCTTTTAGCTATCAGTAATATAGCTGAAAATTCAAAATGTCTTATTTTCCACAGATATTCTAGAGAATTTTGTCATAACCCACAACATAGAAACTACATAAGCCTTAACTATAAATAAGTAATAATGAAGCCATTTGGCTGTTATGTTGTTACTCCTGCCAATATAACCTAAATTTAATAGCAAAGGAAGTGGTAAGGATCTAAACCTGGATCATGCCCCAGAAGAGGATACAACTAGCTAACGGCTGGATCTATTGCCCTATAAAGTTGATTGCACCAGAATATTCAGTGTCATGTCTATTTTCCCATTTTATTCATTCCTCTTCCTTCAATTGCTCTAGTCTTTTCTAAATTCTCAAAATAAATGTTTTCATTTTTTCTTTGCATAAGGTTGTTTCCTCTTTACCCTTTTATTAGTGCTACAATACATATACACAACTGGCACACAGCATAGCAATAATGAATATGCGCTGAAGTCAGCCAAGGGTGCTCATTCTAAACATCTGCAATCATCAGACAGCAAACCAGTATGCTAAGATCAACATTGGAAAGAATCTTCCCCATATACTAGAGAACTATTGTACCACTCCATTTCACTGCATGCATCCTATTCGTAAGTTTGCTTCAGGTGTAACTCATATGTAAACCAAAATAATTTAATAAACATAATCAACCCTTCTTTTCCCTACCTATGGTACAAACAACTGTATACTAGCCCTATGTTTCACACCTTTCTCTTAAAAACAAAAAGATTTTATTTATTTTTAGAAAGAGAGTAAGGAAGGGAGAAAGAGAGGGAGAAAAACATCGATATGCAAGAGGCACTCAAACAGTTGCTTCTCACATGCCCTCACCTGGGCACCTGACCTGGTCTACAACCCAGGCACGTGCCCTGACTGGGAACAGAACCAGGGATGTTTTGGTTTGTGGGAATACACCCAAACCACGAAGCCACACCAGTCAAGGCAATTTTACATCATTCTAAGTCTATTCTTATGTACAAATAAGTACAAAAATAACCAATAACCAAGGGACTACTACATGCATAAAATGCTAAGTAAACCACACTTCAAAAATTGAGTTTACAGAATAGTTTTTTAAATTCTAGGAATTTATAACCTCAGAAAAACAGAACAAAGAGAGAAGAGCCTGAACAGTATTTATGATTAAAATGATAAAGTTCTTTTATTAAAATTTACTTTTGAAATCACATAGTATAGTATTAAATTCTGGATCATTTTACTATGCTCTATTTAAAGTAAAAATAAATACTTGGTTTTTTTTTTTTTAATTCAAAAGGTAGTTTCAACTTCTTACTTTTAACAAGCCCTAAAAATAAGTCAATTTACCCAAATAATATCCTATTAGAGATATGTTTTATAGTTGGCAAAAATAGAAGCTTTTCTAAGTTTTGTGCCTGAAGGCCTAAGAGCTAAACCAATTATTAGGGTATACTACCAAAGTACTTTTTAGAAGAAGCAAAACTGTTCTCTTAAAACAAGTCTAATATAAAGGTAATAAATACAAATTTTGAAAACTTGTGTTATGGGTAACAAGAAACTTCAGTCCTTAAAATCTAATGTTAGAGCACCCTCTGCTGACAAGTCAACTCAAATCACTTAAAAAAAAAGGGAGATCCTTATATTTGAATCAGATCAGCACTTTCCATTTCTCAGGTAATTTTAAAAAGCTAAATAGACAAAAGACTATAGAGAATAAAGCACTAATCAGACAAAACCTCATTGAATCTCTCTACAAATCAACAATATATTAAGTATTCATTAAAAGTATGACACTGCTCTTAAACATTTTTCTATTCTAACACAGAAAATTAACACAAGCAATTAGAAAGAAAATACAGAATGGGAGAAAACAATTCACAAATAGAGTATCAGCAGATGTGGTGGAAAGAGCTCTGAACTGAGACTCTCAAAATCTGGTACTACTTATTTGAACAAATTACGTTATTTATTTTACCTCAATTTTCTCAGTAAGAGACTAATTTAGAATCATTCACTCCTTAAATAAACATTGACTTAGTATCCCTTACATATTACTGCTTAAGGTACAAAGTCCCAGCTTATACATCTTATGCAGATATTTAAACAGTTATAATAATAATAAATACATATAGGAAAAGGAGTTATAGAGGGAAAAGGAATATCAAATAATATTTCCTTTTAATTTTAAAATGAATTGTCTAAACTTGTGTTTCTTTTCTCACTTGTATTTAAAACGCCAAAAAGTCAAGTATAAGAAAGATGCTATCATCCTACTTAAATAAATGCTCCTTAACTCATTTAAATACTTGTATTAAATCTCAAAAGCCCAAGTCCTGAAAAAGCTTCAACAGTACCTGCTATACAATTATCCTATCCTATGAGGCCTCGTGCTTAATTAAACACTAGGTACATACTGATAGTCTATTTCCAGGAAGATCACATTTCTTTTAACATAGGGGAAAAATTACTATTGTTGGGAGCAAAAAGAGGAAAGATCAAGACCTAGCCCAGAGGTCCCGGATTACATCATGCCTCTGATGTTATTCATTCCTTAAACATAGGGAGTACCTAATACTGAAGGAAAGTTGTATCCAAAGCCATTAAATACAATGAACTTATAACAAAGTCATAACTATGCAAGTTTTCCATGCATAAAACAGTTAATATCCCAAAACTAAAATAAAGAAAGACCTGAATACAATTACTTTCATATAAGCTCTCTAAAAGGGAAAAGAGTTCACTCTTTAATAAAAGACATTCAAAGGGATGGATACCTACTGACAAAGGAGGAACATGATATATTTTAGCCAAAAATATTACTCTGTAGTAACAGGGGTATATGTGTCCAAATATTATTTATTGATATCATAGGTAGAATACAAATTTTATCAAATGCAAATCATAGCAAATACAAATGTCAAATATGAAAAATAGTCTCCACAGGGGACTGACTAAAAGAGCAGTTGAAGGATAGCTTCACAATCACTTACCATAAAACTTAAATTGAGGTTCCCCATCTTTTCTACTCTATTTTCTCAACTGGGGGTGGTTTCGCACCCCACACAAAACACTTACTATCATGACTAGAAGGAATGTTTACTGGCACTAGTGGGTAGAGGCCAGGGCTGCTGCTAAAAATCCTACAATACACAGGGCAGCCCTCCCACAATAAACAATCACCCAGATCAAAATGCCAACAGGTTTCTTGTTGACAAAACAAAGACTGGTGCCAGCCACACAGATTCTTACAATAATCTAATTCATACAAATCAACACAACAATAACATCCAACTATAACACAGATCTGCCAAGAATATAGCTATAACCTATTGCCACTCACCCACAATCTTTCCCCCTCCTTCCTTTCCCACTACTTTTCTGACCCCTGCTCCTCTTACGCTTCCATTAAGCGACCTTCCCGTTCCAAAACATCCCCAATTTTTCTGAGAAATATATATACACAGAAAACACTAACTTAGCTATCTTGCCTGAGGTCTAGTCTTGAGTCTAATATGTGATCATGAAGCTCAGTACTGTTTTGACTTCAAAATTTAAAAGGAACTTTGTCATCTTTTCTAGAACCACCACAAAAGGGTAAAGATGTGACCCATAACTCAATACAAAATATCATCCTGTGTATTTCTAACCATTATGAAAACTTTGCTCACTCATCAGCCAAGATGAATTCCAAAAGTTCACCCCTTGTTTCTAAATAATCCTTGGATTCAGCTGTACTGATTAAACACCTACGAGCTTCCTCTTTTTTTTTTTTTTTTAATTTTATTGTTGTTGTATTACATCCATCCCCTTTTTGCTCACCTCTGTCCCCCTCCCCACTACTTCCTCTTAAGTCTCTTTTTAAAACTCACTGTAATATTCCCAGATTCAGAGCAAATCCATTTTTAACCTATTTCTACCTTTATGTTTCACTTAAATTTTGATTCAGTCCATATCTATGTGGCAGCATTTTAACATGTGCACACCAGCATACCTTGAACCTTTTTTAAATATTCTTCTCTCTGTAATTAATCCAGGTTTGTTAAATACCTTTGGAAGCACACTGAACAAAACCTCCAATAACTGAGGATGTACAAATTATATCATCTGTACATGGATAAATCCAGATTTAGGATTTTCAATACATTTCTTAAAAATAGTATCAAAATTATTTTTCACACAAAAAGGAAATCAAGTGTATTTTAAATACTAAACCAAGGCTAAATGAGATGTGCTTATGGCAGAGTGAGCAACAAAATATGGCTATCAGTTTGAAAGATGCCACTGAAGGGAATCATGTGCATATAAAGGTCTGTAAAGATTTTGGAGATAGAAACAAAACTGAATAGTGTCACAGAGTGGCTTGTTCATAAGGGGGCTTTAAATAAATCCATTTCCCAAAAGTAAAAAGACCCAATAAATAAATATATTATCATGCCATACAAAAATCTATTGAAAATACACAAATCTGTCCAGTCTCCCATGCATACAAATAGAAGGCAGAAATATTTTCAATAAAATATTCAAACGATAGCTTAAAATTTACTGGAAACAAAGATAAAAAGAAAAAATATTTAAAATTTACTGTATCATATGAGCTAGACCAGTGATTTGTTTATAGAACTTTTAAAAACTGATTCCAGGCACTATACCTTAAGATTAGCGTACACTCAATGCTTAATAATGCAGAAGAATTCACTCACCATTTCAGTGGTGTGCCTTCAAATTCAAACCATATCTCACTAATGTCTTCTTGTCTCATAACCTTCTGAAAGTGCTTTTTCACTTTGTCAGTTACCAACGTCAAATAACTTACTCTTGGCAAAAGCAACTGAAATGAAAATTTGTAAAACCATATTTATTTACTAAGTAAAAAATATTTTATTTTATTTTTATTTTTTTTAAATAGGTTTTTTAATTTTAAGGAAAAACAACCATGTCCTTTGCATCGTTTTGAATATTCCATATAAAGTCAACTGCTTTTTATAATAAATCAAAGGCTAAAGTTAAGATGTTTTAAAATTTCTTGAGATCAATACTTTTAAGTACAGCTTATAACAAAAATACCTAGAATCAACAATGCAAATCTTAGTACATACTTTCCATACTAACTTTCTCCAAATAAAAGAACAATGTAACCACATGTCATACTATTTAGAATTTACTATTTCTACTAAATGTAACTTAAAAAAATATGATATACCCAAGTTAATTAAACTGTTCTAAGAAGATACTCAACTCAGTCCTAATGTACACCTTGACTGATCAATCAGGACTTCTCAACTGATTTCTCATGTTTTGATCATCTACTGTGCATTAAATTAGTTACGATAAAGAATATTAAGATAAAGGAAGCTAAAATAGAGCTTTAAAAAAAGCATTTTTATAAGTACTTACAAAAATACTCATGGCAGCAAAAGGTCTTTAAAAGTCAAATAGGAATTTTCATTTGGTGAACAGGGGCCCACTATGATACCATGAACAAAAGAATGGTATGCTGAGAAACAGCATTTGAGGAATATTCTAGCAGTCTGTACATAAAAGACTGAAAGAAGATTATAGATAGGAAATCTTTTTTTTTTTTTTTAAATTTTATTGTTGTTGTATTACATCCATCCCTTTTTTGCTCCCCTCTGTCCCCCTCCCCACCCACCCTTTCCCCCCAAAGTCAATCCCACCTGTTGTCCATGTCCATGGTTCCTTTATACTAGATTCTTGTCTAAGCTGCTCCCCTTCTTTGCCTCTGCCTCCCCCCTCCCCCCAACCCCTTTCCCCCTGA